>BSBK01006314.1:190000-338987 GCA_027943335.1 Chamaecyparis obtusa
AAAATCATTTATCATTTTAGCTCACATAATAGGGTTTTCCCTTCATTAAGATGGTTTTTCATTAATTATGAAATCATTAATTGTTTAATTTAATCTATCTATCAAACAAAGATGTAGAAATAGAAAAATAGGGCTTGATTGAGAAAAACCCCTATATATCTCCAAAATGTTTAATTGTCCTCATTTGTGTAGGTGAAAAATAAGTTTGTAAAGTTCAAGTAGTTTTAATAAAACACTCTAGTACATTTATATCTTATATATGTATTCATGACATTTTGGTAAGCAAGCGTCCCTATAGTGTGCTAGTACCTAGGCCAAGACCTATCCAACTTAACAGTGAAAGGTAAAAATTCCTAGATCTCTATTTCTATAATCAATATATCTCTATCATTTTCTATTTTGTAGTTATTTTGTATCTTTTGTAAGACTAGAAAAAGACATAAGAAAGAATAAATTAGAGAACCAAAAATCTCATAAATAATATATAAAAACCAATATAATCTACCATAAAATCCATTTTAACAAGGATTTAAAAATATTTTTTAAATAACATAAAACCCCCTTCAAATGTAGCTCCCATGTTCTCCTATCTTCTCTCTTAAAGTTGATTGATGTAAATCTTGATCTTGACAAAAGGTGCACACAATAGTAAAAGAAAAATGATGACAAGAGAATACTAGGAATGTGGTTACCCAAATTAGTGCAAATGAGGCTCAATTTGTAGAATTTGCAAGGGAAATTACAAATTTAAGGATTATGGCAATTGGAAAATTTGAAAGAGAAAATTTTTCATTAATTGTGACAACTTATGACAAATTTAATTCACAATTAAAAATTAGTGAGCTAAACAAGGGAAAATTTGCCATAAACTATGACAACTATGAAAAAAAAAGAGAAAAATTGTCATAAAATATGACAATTATGACAAAGGGGAAAAAAAGAAAATTATGACAATCTATGACAAAAGGAAAAAGGACAATTGTCATAAACTATGAAAATTTATGACAAAAGGAAAAGGGAAGGTGGTAGCTAAAAAAGAGGAAGTGGAGGCTAGAAAAGTGGATGAAGCACAACTATAGGGATAAAATGCCATTCGGAAAAATGAGGGAATTATTGAATTTTAAAATTGATTTATTCCCACAAAATGGGAAATTAGGCATTAGGAATTATGATTTAATTCCATTAATAAAACCATTAGTCAATTAATTAATTGTGAAACTTAGGGAAAAGAGGATAAATAAATGTAATTTATTTATCAAAACTAAGACTTAGGGATAAATTATGGGTTATTTACCCCTGAAGAGGAAATTAGTTGACTTTGACCAAATTAATGATTTTGATGAGGTAGAAGATTGATTTTGATGACTCTAATAATTTTGATAATGACTTGAATTGATTTCAAAAGTGATTGATTAGGTAAAAAAAGAGGAAAAATCAAGGAGAAATATTAGTATATTAGGGATGGAAATTAGACATTAACGACATGTTAAAAAAAGGGGGCACATAGGTGTGAACCATTTTTTAATATCTATATTTTGCCCCTCTTTGAGACAATGCAATTAGGAGTGTTGGTTCAAAGAAAATAAAATATCATTCCCCAGTGGATCGACAAAATGGAAGTAAGATGCCCCCTCAAAAAAATTGGGCAGAAATTTAGCCAAGGACAATTTTTTTAAAATAAAATGATTGTTGGGATTGATAGATGAAATGTTAGTAAAAAGTTGAAATTAGAAAAAGAAGAGTTAAGTAATGATGAAAATTTCTTTCATAAATACACTTTTATCATGAGAGCTTTATATAATATGGAAAAAAAGATGTGTCACACCATGGCATAAAAATTCAGGATGATAATGCAACCCCTTTGCATAAAAACAAAAACATAGATGACAAGGAATGTTTTAATTCATCACGAAGCTTATGACATACATGACCTACAACTTTATGAAAAACACCCACCAAGCAGAAGATATAACAAAAATAAAAGACCATGAACCATCCTGACAACTCTCATCACTCAATGATATCCGGGAGTAGCATAGGAACGTGACCAAAAGATAAATAATTAAAAAATAAGACTCACTAAATGAAGAAAGTCAACAACCAACTTGATCTTATTGTCAAAGTCGATAGTTTGTTTGATTGATGATGATGATGATGATGATGATGATGATGATGATGATGATGATGATGATGATCATCATCATCATCATCATCATCATCATCGTCATCATCATCATCATCATTTCTAGTTTCAAGAATGAAGTACCATGTTTAAGACATATACATCTAGTTTAGAGTATACCACAGCCTATATAACAAAATGAATGGTTTGATAAAAGTACAAATGATATTATTTTTTATAGAAAAAGCAACAAGACAGTGTTGGCATGTGGAACAAAGAAGACTAAAAGAACATTAACAACACTTAGCTTCTACATAGATAAACAATAGAGTAATAGTGTCCAGTCTGCCTCTATCAAAAACAAGCTTGAAGGTCCTTAACAAAAAGAATGAACCAGAGTTGTAGCTTAACCAACAAGTAAAGAACATAGTACTAGTAAATTTCCATGTAGGGCTAATCCAAAGTCTTAAAAAATTAACCATAAAACAAAGAACCATAGTAAAACACCTAGGGCCTAAAGGACCGACCCAAGACAAAATCACCATGGCACTAGCAGTAGTTAAGACCTCTCGCCCAATCACTTGGACATCAAGGTAGCAGCCCATTCTTCCTGCAGAAATAGGAAGACGTCCCTGTTGTCCTCATTGGCTTCCAATTTTCCACTAGCAATCTTCTCATGCACATTACACATAGTCGCATCTGACGCATGCATCACTTCAAGGGAAAATTTATTTGAATCACCGATGCGGGCCTTGATTTCCTTCATATCCTACTTGAGGCCAAGTATCTCATTATCCAGCTCATTGAATTTCTATTTGAGGGAACCTTTGAACCTATTATTCTCATCCATAGCCATGGTAGTATGCTCAATGTTGGGGGAGTTGACCTTCTAAGTGTTGGGAGAGGGTGGGGTTGGGGTATTGTTATGAGGGATTTCATTCCCTATAGGCAGGGGATTCAAAGGAGGAATGCTACCAGACTTAGGGGAGCTCAAGTGCTCAGCCAAGGAGTCCTTAATCAACCCAGAGGAGCCTAAGGTATCCATATCCTCCAAAAGCATCTTACCCTCAGAGGTCATTTCCCTAAGATGTCTTTTACATTTTTCTTTGGCAATTCTATTGGATCGCCCGATCATACCACCCAATTCAACTTCTGACCCCACTTGACTGCCTGACATTTTCAATTTTTAAATCCTCCTTTCAGCTTCAGGGGTCCTATCAACCACTATCTTATCCTTTACTTCCATGTATTAAGAGATATGGGATTGCTCTAAATCCTCAGCCCTTTTGAAGGGGTTCTGCACACGTCTCTTGCAGCCTTTAACATCATGTGGGACAAGGTCAGTTTCCTAGATGGACTGGGAGGGGGATTGAGAGGGGTTATTGGCTCCCATGGGAGTAACATCTCGGGTGATATTTGTGATAATAATGGGAGGTTGAGGTAGGGGGAAAATGGCTTTATGGGAATTGTAAAAATAGAGCAAGACACCTTGGTGAAGGATGGGAATCAGTTTCTCAAGGTTCTTGTTCTCTTTTATGTCTAGGATGTTGCTTTCTAGAGAGTGGAGGAGGTAGAACGGGATGGAAATAAGGTCCCTGTTCCTAATGTGGTTAAAGAATGACAAATGATAGTAATAAAAAATAGTAAATTTTCCTTCTAAAGTGAAATACTTCATAATAATGTGACAAACCTTAGGCCAGAAATGGGGAGCATCTCACAGTTGAATCCCCCAGACTTTTTACAAGTTTTTCTCCTAACTTGAAGAATTGATTGAGACTGGTCATGTCCAATGTTTGGCTGGTTCTCTTTTACTTCCTTCCCTCCGTCGAGAGCCTCCTCACCTGGCCAATGACCTCCTTGTTTATTTGAAAGTGGATGCCCCCAATAGACACCTTTCTGTTGTTCCATGAGGACATGAATTTCTTGGAAATTTGTTCATCATGGCCGCCCTTCATTCTTTCCATAAAACCCCAAATACCACTATCTTTGTAATAGTGAATAACCAGAGGGTCAGTAGTGAACTCCTCAATTTTTTTCAGTTAAATATGCAAAGTTTTTCCACCCATCTCGACCAAACTTGTTTCTATTGTAGATGCATTCTAAAAATTACAGGGCTGAGCTTTACAAGCCAAAGCAGAAAATAGGGATTTTTGAGTTAACTATTTTATGCTAATTTTGTTCATAAAAGTCAAGGGCTGGGTGGTCTTTGGGGAATTGAGCTCCGTACAGTGAAATCCAATGGATCTCCAGGTGTAATTATTATAAATTAAGCCATTTTTGTCATTAATGTCCTTGGTAGTCGAAATGACTTGCTGATGCAGACAACCATCCTTCCACACATAATCTCTCAAAAGGTAATTATGTACCTTTATAAGATTTTACACATACATAGTCATAACGAATATTATCATCACATTAAGCCAACGTAGCGGCATGGTGGGGCCCTCAAAAATTTTATCAACAAAGTGATCCATTTTAAACATTGTTGGTATCCTATTTTCCCCACTTGATTAGCCACTAATTCTCCTTTGGTAGTGCACTAATATCCTCCCAACTAACCACCCTAGTTTGTTTAAGCCCAATACCAACCACAGAATCAGCCACCGAGTTACCTTCCCTATAGGTATGGGAAATGATCGTGTCCTGGAAGTTGTTGAGTAGCTCAAATTTCCACTATGATGGTGTTCACTTGCTACCTCATGTTTGACCATTAGTTGAAAGCCTCCATAATTACTTTGGAATCCCGCTTGATCATCAACAACCTAATATTCTTGGAGATGAAAATTTTTATACCACATAGGAGTGCCATGCCTTCAGCTTAGTTAACAGTACAATTTTTGAGCGGCCCAGCATAAGACAAAAGGAAAGAACCATTGTGATCCCTTAGCACTCCACCACCACCCTAGGCAAGATTATTCTCTACCCCATCAAAGTTTAATTTGATCCAGCCAACAAGCGGGGCAATCCAATGAGTAGCATTTTGTGCCATCAACTTGGAGTTGTCAAACCTAGAGAATCTAGCCAGTAAGTTCCAATTGTCAGTCATTTTGATCTTTGAGGTTGAAGGGGGAGTAGAGGGAATTTTCCAATTAGTCATGGTAGCATTCTCGAATAGGAGCTTGGTGCCCAGATGGAGAGAGGCCTTAGGCGGGGGATCAGTCTCCCTAAAGATCATCTTGTTCCTTTCTTTCCAAATAGTCCAGCAAATGTGTCGGGGGAGAAGGTTCCATAGGAGCTAGAGGAGAGGGTGATTGGAAGGGGATCACCAAATAGTGAACTGGTGGACATCCTCTCCAAGGGCCCAGAGGATCCCCAGTTTTCCAATAACTCCCTTCCAAATACTATAAGAGTATTTGCAGTGTGTGAATAGGTGGTTCATATTTTCCTCCTCTTTTTTGCATAGGACACATCTACTAACCAGGGAAAAACCTCTTCTCATAAGGTTTTCATGGGTTAAAAATTTTCCATGCATAAGCATCCACCGGAAGAAGCTGATTTTCAAAGTAAGGTGAGGGATCCACACATTCTTCCATTCTCTAGGGTTATTCTCCTCCTTCAGAAGCATGTTGTAAATAGTCTTGACCAAGAAGGTTCCCACTTGGGTGGGGGCCCAAATGATAGATTCCTAGCCAATAATTCTAGGAATTATGACATTTCCCAAAATTTCCATAAGCTCATTACCCAAGTGTTCCAAATCAGGTTTGTTCTTGACTAGAATAGAAATATTTTTCCATCGCCCTCCATTCATGTAGTTGTAGGTTTTGTCCCCAAGGATAGGCCTGAGTTAGGTCATATGTGGACCAAACCATCCAGCAAGAGTAGTGTAATAATGGATCCATGAGTCATGCTAGAATTAGATGGATCTCTCATTCCTGAGTTGCCAGAAGACACCCTTAGAAAGCATGGTTTTGCATTTGTAGATATTTGTCCAAAGTTTGAAAATTTGGGGAAGGTCATTGTCATGGTCTATCGACCCATAAGGGTTCCCTTGAAGGTACTTGACTTCCATAATTTTACACAAATCCTCTTTTATTTCTATAAGCTTCCATTCTACTTTTTTGGTGAGGGCCCTGTTCAGCATGCCAATTCGCTTAAGACCCAGACCGCCTAGTCTTTTCAAAAGACAAACAATTTCCCAATTGACAAGGGAGATCCTCCTTTCCTCTTTAGAGCTAGCCCATAGAAATGTTCTTTGGATCTTTTCCAGCCTATTATCCATATAGGTTTTGATCTTGAAGAGGGACAAAAGTAAATAGGTATCCCCTAGAGAGTAGAAGCCACGAGTTGGAGTTTCCCAGTATTGCTCAGAATCCTCCCTTTCCACCCAACAAGTGTTCACTGGGTTCTTTCTAGGATAGAATTCCATAAATCTTGAGAGAGCTTGTTGATAGTGATAAGGAGGCCTGGGTAGGTGGAGGGTAGCGAAGCCAACTGACAGCCCAAGATTTGAAGCACTCTGGTTTGGGTCTCAATAGGGGTATTAAAGAAGAAAAGTCTTCTTTTCTGGTAGTTGATGCACTGTCTTAAGGCCATAGCATAATTCTCCAATAGGTTCTTCCATTGTCTAGCTTCTATTGGGAGTTCCCTTTGATCTTCAACTTGCAGATTTATACTTTGATGGATAACTTAAATAATGCTTTGACTCTATAACCACTCCAAAGTCTACAAGGAAGAGGGCCAATTAACAAGGATCAAAAGAGATCCTCCTACACTTTGAGCCTTAATGCTCAGGTGGGTGTACCCTTGACTCACTTCTTTAAAGGAGTCTAAAAATGATATATAACTATATACTCTTTACTAATTGATGTAAGATTTTATCATTTGAATGTGTGTGTGTGGTTGATGACAATGAAATGCCTCCAGAGGATGGAACAGTGCCTTAACCTAGGGCAAAGAGTCACCCAATTACATACATCAACTAAATACCTTAATTCAAACACAATTTAATCCAAGATAAGTGCTTTGCCTATTACCCCTCTCCCTCAAACACAAGGACATCAGATTCTTGCTTGGTTGCAAACTCACTAAACCCACCTAAAAGACTTTAATCCTAACTTTGTTAGGAACTCAAAGATGACTTCACAATACTCTTTGTTTACCATATGTTAATACACTTTGTGACATTAACATATATGAGCTTAGAACCAAAACAAGAAGACATCCACAAATGCAAGATTAGGACTCAATAACATTCTCATTAATATATTTAGAATCAACATACAATCAGAATAACACAAAGATAGGAAAAGACACAAAATCCAGCTCCTCTATCAGTAAAACACCATTAACAACTAGCTAGGACCAAAGAAACTTTTTTGGAACCCACACAAAATCAAAATTTCTACAACTTATACTCCCTAGTCATCTTGGAATTCTCAAAGAGAATGAAACAAGCTACGGGTGACTTAGGGTTAGGGTTTCAACCACCCAACTGGCTAGAAATGGTCACAAATTTATTGCATGGAAGAAACCCAGGCAACCAGGAGAAGACAAGCCCCAGATTGATCCTCAATCATGATGAAATCTCACCGAGAATCACAAAAACATCAAAATGTCAACCCCTTGGCCACCTGCAACATGCCTCAAGCATAAAACCACATGGTACAGACCTTGCAGAAAATCATGGCACACCCTAGACCACACAGCAACAACAAGCACCACCAAACGAATCGAAATCAGCTATTAAAACCATAAATTTTGGTACTTCCTATCGCAAGAAACCCTTGAAAAATTTGAATTTGAAAAACAACGGTCACCCTATGGCATTCGTAGTGAATTGGCAGTCAAAATTTGAATCTTCATCAACTTTAAGTCGTGACCATTTAATTCCTCTTTTTCACGATCTTTTATGATTTTAACTTTACTGCCACCCTCGTGTTAGTCCTAGCAACTACACGATAGTGCTTTTTCTGTTTGTGAAAAGAAAATCTTGACTCACCTTTAACCTTGTGAACTGGCGACTACAGGAAAACATCTAACCTTGGTCCCACATCTAGTGAACAAGCGATAGAAGACTTCCGCCAATTCATGAAGAACTTTATCAAACCGCTAGAAAGTTTAGCGATTCCATGAATGCTTGTTTGCTAAACCACTAAAAAATTTAGAGAATCACCAATTTATTTTGTGAATGAGCAAGGCCTTCACAAATTTGTCAGACTGCCAAAACATTTATTGAAATCACTAAGCCTTAGCCTAGAAGATTGAAAACCGTCTAAAGTTTGCAAAGACTTCCAAGATTCCATCAGATTTCAAGCCCACCATCAGATGAAGAATCTTCCCCCTACCCTGACAACCCTTTGACACAAAACAAAATCAATGGTTGTCACAAGATCTTAAGCCTCTGACAAAACCCACAAGATTATACATCGTTCATCGATTCACTGACAGGATCAAGACCCTCTAACACACCAAAAGCTCAAGTCCCACTAACAACAAGCCACTATGAAAATACATGGACGAATCAACTAGCACCAACTATGCCTACATGTAATCTTTGACCCACAAATCTCTTACGAGAATCAACAGCTGTCGCTATACCGCTGCATTAAAGGTCAAGCATATTTCATTAATGGTATAACGACAACCACAAGATTAAATCAGACTTTAACCCACCTAGATGCCAAGAAGACCAGTCCCACTAACAACATTCCACCTCATACTATGTGGACCAATAAAATTCCTCCAAATCAGAATACCTGGCAAGTTGACCTGCATGAGAAAAAGGCTACGTCATCAAGAAAGATCAATGATTAGCATAAGATCTCAAGCCTCTGACACATCGCTTGAGAAGATACACTAACCATCAGATAGAGATGTTGTCAGAACACTGGGCCCAAAAAATATTAAAGCCAAACCATAGGAAAAATTAAAGCGTAGGACTTAGGCTTTAAGGAAAATTAAGGCGTAGAGGACTATAGGAAAATATTAAAGGCCCCCAGGGTAAAGACTTAGGAAAAATTTAAATGGGGCTGACCAAAAATATAAAGCACATGCGAATTAGGACCCTTAAGTGACCCTCGAAAAGTAATGTCAAAATAGAATAAGGACAGGGTTTTTCAAAGGGTTTTTCCATGTAACGGCTAGTTTTTGAATTTTTTGCTAAGGGTTTTAGCCAGAGACATGAAAAATGACACAGAGACTAGGGGAAAGATGCTAAGGCCATGAAATTTTGTAGGGAAACACCAGATAAAAGATAGGACACCATGGAAATTCATTCAAGTGCTAACAACTTCAATAATCGAAGAGTACCCAAAGACGAAAGTATCATCCACAAATTGTTCCAGATCAGCTTTCTGCAGAGTGGAAGCTAGTTTGACTCCTTTTATTATTCCCATGGAAGAGAGCATAGTCAGATTCCTACTAAGGACTTTAGCCACCATAATGAATAGATGAGGGGAGAGGGGTTCACCCTTTCTAAGACATTTTTGAGGTTGAAAGAAGCCCCCCAGAGAGCCATTGACCAAGACAGAGAAACTAATAGTTTGTGTACATTCTTGAATAATGCGGATAACCTTATCATTAAAGCTCATTCTACTAAGAATTTTTAGGAGAAAGGACCAATTAACTTTATGATAAGCCTTAGAGATATCAAATTTGAATGCCAGACCTAGTTCTTTTCTCCTATTCATGGAGTGAATAATTTCATGTGTGGATATGGTAGCATCTAGTATTTGTCTTCCCAGCACAAAACCTTTCTGAGTAGGGTTGATCAGTTTGTCTAGAAGGGGCTTTAGTCTGTTAACTAGAATCTTTGTGAGGATCTTATAGAATGTGTAACATAGACTTATAGGTCTAAAGTCCACCATAGAGGTAGGGTTTTCATTCTTAGGGACCAACATAATATAAGTCTTGTTATGGTGTTCCAACAACCTACCCGTTTTGAAGAAATCTTTGGCAGCATAGGAAACTTCAAGACAAACAATATCCCAATATTATTGAAAGAAGGCCAGGGGGAAACCATCAGGTCCTAGTGCTTTATAGGTATCCATAGAAAACATCACTTCTTTGACTTCCTCATCAGAAACTCAGCCCATGAGGTGATCATTGTCAATGTGAGTATCAACACATTGGATGTGTTCAAGGAGCTGATCCTGGACATTGGCTAAGTACATGTGTCCAACATTAGAGTATAAACCCATGACTTAATTAGCCGCATCATGGCTAATTATGTCCTTCTTAGTAACTTCATTCCCTCTATTATCCCTAATTGTGTTAATTGTATTTCTTATTTTTTAGTTGCTAGCAAATCTATGAAAGAAGGTCATATTTATGTCTCCTTCAGTAAGCCACTAGATCTTGAATCTCTATTTCCAATAGATTTCTTCCCTTCTTAGGGCTTCCTGCCACTTGTTCCTAGCCTTTTCCTCCTCCATTTAAAGCTAGGAGTTGATATTCCTAGAAGCAAGTTGGGCTTGGAGGGAATCCAAAGTCCACGTAAGCTCTTTCTTCTCCTTGTAGAAATCACCAAAATTATGTTTGCTCCAACCTTTAACCTCTCTTCTGATGATTTCCATCTTTTGAGCAATTTTGAACATGGCAGTACCCTTAATAGAGGTTTCCCACCAATATTTCACTTGGTCTCTAAATGAGGGGTGGGAGCACCACATAATCTCAAATCTGAAGGGAGCTGGGTCAATCCTAGGGGAGTCTAACTAGTAGAGGAGGAGGGGGTTTTGATTAGAGGTAGTTTTGGGGAGGGAAGATAGAGTGGAGGGAAAGCACAATTCCTAGGAGGAGGTGGATAGAACCTAGTCCAAATGCACTTGGATGAGATGGGAGCCTTTCCTATTGTTGGACCAAGTAAAGGGATTTCCTTTCAGGTCGATGTCCAAGAGACCTAAACAAGAATAGAATTTTACAAGGTCCCCCATACTATCAAAGTAGTCCATTAGACCTCCACATATTTCTGAGGGATAAAAGGGGGTGTTAAAGTCGCCAACCACCATATATTTAATAGAAGTGTCTTGATCCATGTAGCTAATAATATCCTTCGAGAGAGACATCCTGCTAGTCCAGGTATTAGGGGCATAGATATTGAGAAAGTGCCAAACCTTTTTTTTTTTTCTAAAGGTTGTAGGGAGGAAGTTCGAAGAGAAGGCAAGCGGTTCACCTTCCACAAAGTTGGGGTCCCAAAGAGTGGCAATGCCACCAGAGGCACCAGAGGCTTCAGAGTAGAGAAACTTAGCACCAGGGTAGAGATTGCTAGCAAGAGATAAAAAATTATTGAAGGACATCTTAACTTCTTGGATAAGAAGAAAATCCATCTTGTGAGCAAAAATGTATTTTTTAACAATGCTTTTCTTAAGGGGGTTGTTGAGACCTCTAACATTTCAAGAATGAAAAATCATTTCTTATTTTTAAAGCTTTTTCCTAAGGTTTGTTTCCTACCTACCACAACATCCCTTGTAGCCCCTCTTGATCTCCTGGCACATTCTGATAGCCTCCCTCTGGGTGTTTCCAAACCCACATTACCTTTCTTGGACTTGGGTTTCTTCTTCTAGGTTTTCCATTCACCATCATTCTCCCCATAATGCTCTTCATCCAAGGAGCTAGGTGAGGAAGGGTAGTTCTTCTCCTCCAGCTAAGGGGAGAGCTTTGTAGAAGTCTTAGGGGACTTTAGTGATAGGAAGACCATAATGGAAGGCTACTCCAACTCACCAAGACTGAACACACTTGGCATTGGGGTAATCACTAGGGGATTCAAAGGATCCACCATCACCACCACAGGGGGGATTTCATATCCATAGGCTTAGGGAGAACCATATTATTCTCCAGATGGGAAACAAATTCACCCTCTTCAACCTCTAGGTTTTCTAGTTCTAAGTTTTCCAGCACTTCAGCCAATGGGGGGACTAGTCTTTTTCATCTCTTCCCCTGTATTCATGGGTGGGTTCTCAAAGGTGCCCTTATTCTTATTTTTAATCTTTTCTCCATCCAAAGAGGATTTCCATACTTTGCTAGTGTGGCCCCTAGATTCACATTTTTTGTAGAAGAGAGTAGCATTCTCATACACCAAAGCTTGGGTACATCTACCCAGCTTAGCTTTCAAGATTACAAAGTTGGAGAGGGTTTTGTTAAGGGTGACATTAACACATAATCTCACAAAAACCAACTTGGACTTAGAATGGGTCACCTGATTCACCATAATAAAGATGCCAAAGGAGTCACCAATCCACCTGAACACCTATTCATCCTAGTATTCTAGCGAAAGTCTTGGGAGGTGCATCCAAACTAGTGCCATCTTACTCAGCTTAGTTGCAGGATTGAACCCGGGTTTCCACTTCGCTAAAGCTAGAAAGTGCTTACTATACACCCATGAGCCTGACAAAATAAAGGCAAGATCCTCTAGAGTGTTGAAATTGAAGAGGAAGAGCTTGCTAGGCATAGCTGAGACTAAGACAGACCCCTTGATCTTCCATTGAATAGCCACCCATTTTATGACCATTTCAGTGGTGGGTCAAAAGTTGAAGAACCAGCCCACCAATGCCAACTGAAAATTAGCTATAGTCATGTTCACCACAAAATCAAGTAGCAAGAGTTCAGCACCTTCCTCAGTCTAGATGAACTCCACTAGGAGTGATTCGAGAGAATTTTAAGCCTCACGAACAAGAGCGCCTTTCCAATTAGTTTGTGGCAGGGATGAAGGGGCAAACACAAAAGAGGATGTCTGGTGGGATCTATCTATTGACTCTTGCATAGCCTACCCCGTGCCAAAGGTAGCAGTCTCAGGACCAGCATGGGGTCTAGCTTGGGGTCCTCCAAGAGAGCAAGATTCCCTCCTAGGGGAGGTAGGCATGGAAATTGAATGTTTGAATTCGAAGGTTGGGGGGGGAAGTTGCAGAGCAGAGACACAAAGTGAAAGTTATCAAAATAATGATATTTTTTATTGATATGACAAGTTTGACATGATTGATTGCTGACTATATTTGATATTTTGTCTATCGATGGCTAATTTTGTTTAGCACAATGTTTTCAAAAGTCTTCAAATTGTGTTTGCTAAAATGTTTGTCTTGTCACAAAGGATAATTGATTGAAAATAAGGAAAATGATTATGTACAAATTTATTGCAAATTTTTGAAGGATTTAAATTTTTTTTATTTTGAGGATTTGAAAATATTTAATTTTATGTTTTTATTTTAAAGATATTTTATGATTTTTACTAATTTTTTCACTATCGTATTTGTTTTTCAATAATTTTTTCAAGATTTTTATGCTTTTTGCAATAATTTTTTCAGCTTCGTATTTGATTTAAGTCTTTTTTCATGATCATATTTGATTTTTTTGAATTTTCTCATGACATTAGTATTTATATGAGCAAGAATTACCCCTACTGTCTAGCAAGGTAGAGTCATTATGGATTGATGGATGGACCAAATAGATGGATGAAGGTCAAGGGTCACTTAGTGTGGCATTAAAGATTTGTTTGGGTTTCCAAGGAATATTCATAGAATGTGATAATATGCATTTAATCAAGCTTAGGGATTAAAAATGACAATGATAGGGTAAAAAATGTGTACTAGATGATAAGTTATGTATAAGATTGAACATGTCAAGAGGTTTATTAAAATATTTTTTACAATTGAAGTGCTTATTTTCATCAAGACCTATATGGGGATTTGGATAAGAAAATTATAGGATAGGGATATGATTAGAAAGATCTGTAATGGACAAAGAGAAGGGATATGAAAGCTTCAATAAGATAGGAAATATAGACCAAAGGGATTAGGATAAGACAGGTGTGTTAGATAATTGAGAGGGGGGTTGAATCAATTAAGTATAGTTATCCTATAGTTCCAAATCTCCTAGATGTATATATAAAAAAAATTTAATCAAATAATCAACTCGGTAAGGTATCAACAATATCTTTCTCTTCATCTACCAATTGACAATACATCAATACTATATTTACCGATCTATCCAGTTATGAAATGTGTAAAGAAATATAACATTTCAACACATCATTCACACATAACACATAGATTTTTAATGTGGAAACCCTGTTAGGGGAAAAACCACCCGGGACTGGTAACCCAAAATTCACTCTTCTAAAGTGAGCTCAGTTAGGATACAACCCCATTAAAGGTTACAAAACACACTATAAGGTGTTACCTAGTTAGATGATTTATCACTAACAGTTCTCCTTTGACCAGCATTCACTATGGGGTCAACAAGAAAACAATCAACATTCATTGAATTCCATATTGAAATACAATTTAATATTGTTATGTCCCACTCGGTTAAGAGATTTTTCTGTAACAATGGTTAACCTACTATAGTAATGATGTGATTCAAATACAACTAAGATATGCATATTTTTAGATCTATGGTAAGCTCAAAATACCTCCCATGATCAATAATCAATTCAATCCTTCATGTCCTCCATCTTTATTCCACTCATTGTATACTTCATTGATGCTCGGTAATGTATGCAGTTCAACTTAGTTTTGTATTTAACTAGTTTGATTAGTAGTGCATGAAAATAATCCTTTTCATGTGAATTCTGCTACAATATCAAAAATCCCATACTCAATAATGAATCCCATGTCTCTTTAAGTAGACAACATAAACCATTTTCTTTTCATCCATTGATTTTGCCTCTTAATCTTCATCATTCATTTTTACTGCTTTAACCTTCCTCGGTAGTTGTGTCATTAACATGTTTCATTCTCCTTCATCTGATCAATGTTGAATTTTTTCAGCCATTAGATCATCATAACAAACTTTATCTTCTACCCTGAAATCATCAACAATTGTCCAGCTCATCAATTTAGTCGGATGATATAAACTTTATTTCTTTCTTTCACTTGATCAATACCAGAATGTGTCAATGGTTACCTACTCAGTTAATACTATACTCGCTATACACTACACTAGATTGGTTATACAAAAATCTTCATTTACCAACCACATACACTTGTTTAGTTTTGATCTTCAATGCATAACAAAATAATGTAATGCAATCAAGTAAACAACATGATGCCATAGACTCATCAATAAGTTATTGAATCTATACCATAGCCATATCTTTCATATCCATCTCATCTTCATGTAGATATCTCATTCCTTTACTAATTTTCTTCTTCAGATGTTTGTAACTATCACTGTAAGTATAGTCAAAACTAGTTGATATAAATGACAATACATTGGCTAATTTATTTGCCTGACATATCACTTTAGTAGCTCGGTGATATCTAATCACTATCTTTCACTTGTCCATTAATTCCATCAGTATATTCAATCTATTATAGGTTATCAATCTCTCCCTTTGGCATTGATGGAAACACAACATGAAATATGCCATAGAATACCAAACATCTATTCTACAACTATATAAACAAATGTTGTAGCTTGGTAAGCTCTCCCTAGCTTGTACATTTAATATGTTTAATCACTACACAACATTCCATGCAGACTCTCTTTGTGGATTTGATCTTTTTCTTCTCCCTTTGACAAAAATACCAAAAATAATAAATAGCTCTGCATTAGCCAAAATATTATCTCTGGTGTTTGGTTGAGATCAAGTACCTTTCAAGTACCAATCTGCAGTGTTAGTTTGTTCTTCATCTTCTAGCTTTCACAACCTTAGGAAACCTAAAGTGTAAGAAATATGCATCAACATCATTTGATATACTGATAAATTATAGGTTGATACAACCTCCTAATCACCTTAGTGACTGACGGATAGGGGATGGACCCCTAGTCTAGTCCTCAAGTACTCAAATATATCTTTAGGTAAGGGTTTGGTAAATATATCTGCAAGTTGTTCTTTTGATTTCACAAACTCCAGTTTAACTTTATTTTCTTGTACTTGTTCCCTCAAGTACTAGATTCTTAGAAATGTTTATAGTACTGGTGTTATCACAATATATTATCATTGGGTCAATGATCTCCTCTTTCATACCTTTCAAGATTTGTTTTATCCATGTAATGTTTGAGCAATTAGAAACAACAAAAACATATTTTACTTTGGCAGTAGATTGAGAAATGCATGCTTATTTCTTTCTTATCCAAGTAACTAGTATTTCTCCCAACAAGAATGCTCCACCAGTAGTGCTCTTTCAATCATCAATGTTTCTAGCCCAATCTGCATTGGTGTATTTTTGTAGTTCAAAATTTTTCTCTTTCTTGTACCATAGACCATAGTTCTCTATGTTTTTCAAGTATCTCAAAATTATTTTAACAATAATCATACATGGTTCTTTAGGATTAGCCAAAAATCTTGCTACAATTCTAACTACATGTACAATGTCTGGTCTACTATACACAACATACATCAACTTACCAATCTCTAATCTTTATAATGTCTGATTTACCTCAATTGATTGATCATCCTTTATTCATTTGCATCATGTGACCATACGTGTACCAACTAGTTTGAGTCTTCCATACCAAAGGTCTTCAATACTTCTTTGATGTACTTTGATTGTGTAATGAATATACCTTCACTTTATTGTAAAATTTTCAAACCAAGAAAGAATTTAATCTCTCCAAACATTGACATTTCAAATTATTTTCTCATTTCATTAGCAAAAGATTTGCATATATAATCATGTCCTCCAAATATGATCTATCATCAACAAAAAATTTCAGCAATAAGAATCTTATAATCAGTTTTCCCTTTTAAGTATAAATTGTTGTTGTCACTTGTTCTAAAAAATCGAATACTAATAATATATGAATGCAGTCTTTCATACCATGCTCTCGGAGCTTGTTTCAATCCATATAGTGCTTTGTGCAACTTAAATACCATGTTTTTTTTATTCAGATTAACAAAACCTTAAGGTTGTTCAATTTATACATCTTCCTCGAGTGTTCCATTCAAAAATGAAAATTTGATATACATTTGATATAACTTAAATCATTTGTAGACATCATATGAAAGCAATATTCTAACTCCTTCAAATCTCAATACTGGTACAAAAGTCCACTGTAATCAATACCTTCTTCTTATGCATATCCTTTGCATATAAGTCTAGCCTTATTCCTAATGACTTCACCATTCTCATTCAACTTGTTTTTTAATATCCATTTGGTTCCAATTATATTCTTATTATTTGGACTCGGTACCAATTTCCATGTTTTGTTTTTCAGTATCTAGTCTATTACTTGGTGCATGACAACCTAGCATCACTCCCAAGAATGTTTAAAATTTTGTCTTGTACAGACCTTAGCCAAGTCAGTATATTTTATTTTGACCTTAGAAGTTCTTTCAGGTGTGGTCCTAGGTGGATTAGACTAGGTTCAATCCATCCTAGATGTTTAAGCTTTCTAGTGAATAGTGTTAGACTAGGCCTTAATGGGAAAATGGATGTAAAAGAGTCTAAAAGTATTCTATACTTATCTTGGATTTGGAAAATTATTTTAAAGGATTAAATTATGTTCCTACATTCTTTAAGAGGGCTTAGTGGTCATTAAAGGTAGTTAGGAAGCAATAATGAAAAGTTGCTATAATGTTGTCATGACAACATTTGCATTTTTGGCAAATGATGCATGCCACATTAACAACCTTCATTCCTTTCAGAGTTAAGGGATGTAATGAATGCTTGATGGCCTAAAAAATAGGAAAGGGTATATTTTAGTTGATATATGATCCCATTTCATGAGGTAGGTTGTAGAGAGAAGTTTTTGAGTTTGAATAGAAACAATGTGTTCAGATTTGCAGTGACACTCGACTGGTTTTGTGTGTAAGATTGAATATATGTATTGAAGAGATAAACTGAGTAATAGATATATGTTATGTGGATATTTTTTAAGATATTTTCATTTAGTGTAAAATTTGTTTTGAGTTCCTTAGGTTAGTCTATTAAATCATTTTGTAAGTAGTATAGTTGTTGGTGTTCATAGAGTGGTTTTTGATTTCATGGCTCCCCCATAGAATCCAGCTGTGGAAACCTCTAGGGTTTGGATGAATATGTTAGGGGAGCCTTTTTATAGTGTATATATGTAGGGAGAAATAATGAAGAAGCAAATGGCCATTTTTAAGGTCATTCCCTAGGTGAGACCAGTGTACCTAGCTAAGTGCATGACAGAGAAGAATTAGTGTATAATTGTAGGGGAAGAGTGAAAGGCACAAATGGAGTATGGTTTCATATAGACTAGAGACATATTGTTCCTTGGTAGTGACATTATGCATTTTCCAATCCACTAACATAGATTTCTAGCAATAAATCAGTAGCTTTCTTAAAAATAGCCCTATTAGCCCTATAATCTAGGAATCTACTGTACGGAGTCCCTAGAACCCTAAAACCAAAAAATTCCCTAAGGTCTCCCAAAAGGGTATCCAAATGTCAAGTTAGATTTTGATGTCATTTGAAATTTTTTAGAATGAAATGATAAAATCACCTTATCTAGGGCTACTAGAAATGATTAGGCCTAATAAGCCAAGGGCAAGCTAGATAGTGAACCCGATGAGAAAGATTTTTGAATCCTATTCAAATGGGATCATTAGGGATACAAAAGGATGTTCTAAAGGAGAATGCACCCCGTAAAAAACTTGTGACAAGTTCATCATGAATGAGCACTTGGAGTCATCCAAGGAGGATTGAGACATTGAAGCAATCTAAATGGTAGTTATCCTTCAATGTGAAGCACAAAAGGTTTGACTCGTAGAGTTGAGTTGGGCTAGTCTTAGGCTAGAAGAGAAAAAACTAGTAAGGTCCTAGAAGATAGCTGGGATCTTTGAGAAGATAGGACAGTAAGGTCCTATAGAGGGATTTGTGCAACCACACCTAGGCGAATATCTATCAAATTGGTATCAGAGCCATTTTGATTTGGATTGTGGTGAATGTTCCAACCAAAGGAGTTAGTAGGAGACTCTACAATGGTGACCAATGCTGCGTTGGCAAAGAAAGTGGAAGAGCAAGAAGAGGAGAATAGATTACTCCAAGATAGGCTTCCTCATCTAGAAAAAAAAGTGGATGAAGTAGATGAGAAGGCCGAAGAAGTTAAAGATAAGATAGATGGAAAGAAAAAAGAGATACTTTTGGAGGATGAGGTCCCTGAACCAGACCCAATCCTAGTTGAAGAACCCTTCTTGAAGGCATTAAAGGCCTTTAGTGGAAAGGCATTGCAAGGAATTCCAATCTTTAATTGGAAGATGGAACCAAAGGTAGTCGTAGACTAGATTGAAGGACTAGAAAACCATTTTGAATGTGAAGGTATCATAGAAACCCAAAAGGTCAAAGAGGCTAAGGCTAGAGTGAGAGACCCTACACTCACTTGGTGCAAATTTATTGAAGATGAGAGAGAGAAGGAAGGAAAGAATCCTATTGCTACATGGATGACTATGGTAGCTAAAATCAGAGATGCTTAGATTCCAAAGGATTATGAAATCCAATTGCATAAGAGAAGACAAAGTATTAGACAAAAAGACTTAGATGTGAACTCCTATACTGAAGAGTTCCAAAGGCTATGCATGAGGTCAAGAGTTATGGAAGATGAAAAGGTGAAGGTAGCTAGGTACCTTCATGGTCTCAAGTGTACTCTAAAAGATGAAATGAGTCTACTAACCAATGAGAATATTCATAAATGCCACCAAATAGTAGTGAAGGTAGAGGAGAAGTTAAGAAATAAACAAGATTCTAACACTACTAGAGGTAGAGGAAAAGGAAGAGACAATAGAGGATAGAGACGTGGATATGGAGGAAGAAACTTAGAGAACAAGTCTCAAGGAGAAACCAAACTTACTGAGTGGAAAGAGGGGAGTTCAAGTAGAGGGAATTCTAGCATAGGAAGAAACTCCAATAGCAATTGGAGAAGAAGAAGCAATAGCCAAGGTAAAGGCTCTTACTTTGATACTATGAAATGTTACCACTGCAATCAAATGGGACACCTTGCCTACCGATGTCCAGAGAAAAGTTCTACTTCTCAAGGAGGTGAAAAAAGGGTAAACTTTGTTCAAGAAGAGACTAGTGGTGGAGGAAAACACCTTGAGATACCCTTAGATTTAGAAGGAGAGAACCTAATGATGAGGAGAACTCTGATTAAGGAGCCAGTAAAAGAGGAGCCAAGTCAGAGGAACTCACTGTTTAGAGTGAAGTGCAAGATGATGGAAAAATTTTGTAGAGTCATCATAGAATCAGGGTCTACTAAAAATATAATGTTAGAGGAGGTAGTCAACAAGCTGAAAAATGAAGAGGATACCAGATAGCAACCTATACAAAGTCACTTGGTTGAATAAAGGACAACATGTCCTTGTCAATGAACAAGCTTGGGTGGAGTTTTCAATTGGGAGGTATAAGGACAAAGTGCTATGTGATGTCTTACCAATGGATGCATGCCACCTACTCCTAGGTAGACCATGGAAATTTAACAGATAGGCCATGCATGATGGAGAAAAGAATATTTATTCTTTCAAGAAGGACAATTTGACTTTCAAGATTCAGTCACTACTAGAGGATGGAGAAGTGAACTTATCAAGAACAAATGTGTTAACGATCAGTGAAAAGGAGTTTATAGAAACCTTAAAGGAATTAGAGGGAGTAGGGTTTGCACTAGTGTTGAAGCCAAAGTAAGAAAGCATTGACAAGATAGTCAAGAAGCCACAATTACCAAAGGAGGTACAAGATATGTTGCATAGATATGAGGGCATTTTTAGTGATGGAAAACCATCAACCATACCCCCTAAGAGAGCTATAAGTCATAGGACAGACTTCATCCCTAGAGCTACCCTTCCTAATAAGGTAGCCTATAAGATGACCTCTCAACAAAATGAGGAAATTGCCAAGCAAATCCAAGAAATCCTAAGCCAAGGTCTCATTAGGAAAACTTTTAGTCATTGTGTCGTACCCACTATCTTAGCCCCTAAAAAGGGAGGAACTTGGAAGCTATGTACTAACTCAAGAGAAATAAATAGGATAACTATTAGGTATAGGCTCCCTATCCCTAGGATAGAAGACCTAATGGACTACCTAGGAGAAGCCAAATACTTCACTAAGATTGACCTAAAGAGTGGTTACCACCAAATTAAAAATCCATGAGGGAGATGAGTGGAAGATAGCCTTGAAAACCACAAAGGGTTTATATGAGTGGCTTGTCATGTCATTTGGGATCTCCAATGTCCCCTCCACATTCACGAGGCTCGTGAATGAAGTCCTTAAAGAATACATTGGTAAATTTGTGGTAGTGTATAGTAAGACCAAGAATGAGCATCTCAAGCATTTGGAGATTGTTTTCAAGTAGCTACATGAGGAGAAATTGATTATAAATTTGGAAAAATGTGAGTTCATGAGGCAGGAGTTAGTGTACCTTGGGTTTGTATTGTCTCAAGGTAACCTACAAATGGACTATAGAAAAGTGGAATCCATTCTAAATTGGCCAACTACCAAGACAACAACAGAGATAAGAAGCTTTCATGGTTTGGCTCCATAATATAGGAAGTTTATAAAGAAATTAAGTGCTATTTGTGCTCCTATGTTAGACACTATTAAAGGTGGAATGAAAACTAAAATTATGTGGAATGAAAAAGATAACCATGGGTTTGAGTTGCTTAAGAAGAAGATTTCTACTCAACCAATCTTAATTTTTCCAAGCTTTGAAACACTAGTACATTTCAGATCATTTTTCTATGAAAATTATCGACCATTAATTAAAAAGGTTTAGGTTGGTCAGATTATAGAAGGAAAAATTTGTTTTTTTTAAATCCATGCCTGTGTTGGTCAAAATTTTGACCAATACCATGTTAGTCAAAATATCAACAAACATGGCCATATAACTTTAAAAAAAACATTTCAATTCTCATTTCATTTCTACGAGAAAATTATATGAATGGTTGCAGTGCGCAAAGGATTTCCATCTTCTAAGCTACACACCAAGGGATATAGGAACAAAGTTTATTCCAAATTGTGAAGAGCCAGACCCTACACTAGAAGCATATCCAGCACCTGAGGTTAATAGCACATTTCATCATTTATATAGACTTTTCTATAATAAATTTAGAGTTTGAGGCATCTTCTGTGTTTCCTATTGTTCATTACGTGGATTGTCATTTTCTTCTAGTCATCTTTGTTAGTAATATGCTGGTAGGTGATTGAATCAATAACCAAATGTTGATAGTCTAACCTTGTATGAAGGTTCTCTGTGCAAGTCATCTAAATATTTATGGTTACCAATCTAGAACCCAAAGTGTAAGATTAGTCCTCCAAAATGACATATGTCTTACATTCCCACCAATAAAATTGAACAAACCTATGGGGGATGTAAGCTTCTGTTAAGTAGTTTGAATGCAATGTTCCAAGCCGGTGACTATGCACCCGTGCAACGCAATTTGATGTCATAGGCTAATTGCCATAGATGGATTTAGTTGGTAAGGAAGGGAATCAGGTAGCAGAGCCTGCAAACAGATTGATGGTATTGGATAAGTGATGGATTCACAACTTTTGGATTTAGAGAAGACCTTCCAAGACCTGTTCTAATCACATTAACCCATTCTTGATCCTTTACATTTAACCCTAGTCTAAACCAACCATTTAGGCTAGAGAGTTTGGTGTGGGATTGAGGGTGCTGGAGTGTGGATTGGAACTAGTTTTGGAGAAAACCAAAGAGAAGTGAGGAAAAAGGAGAATAGACCATTCATAGTTGATTAAGATTCCATCATTCGACAACTATTTGTGGGCATAGACAATATTCAGACCGAAAGGAGTTGGGGATTGATTTCCTAAAATGGTGTTGGGGTTGTTTGGAAGTTGATTTGAAAGGCACTCTTAGGTCACGCCTAGCATATCCTAATTCTTGAGAATGAGTTAGGAACAGTGAAGATTCATACTTTGTATTTGGTGGATTATAGGCGAATTTGAAATCTGGGATGTTGAGTGGTCTAGGTTGCATAGACAATCATTTGGAGATTCAAGATCTTGTTGAGTAAACTTTTTTGTAGGGTTGAAGATACCTCACTGCAGAAAACATCTTCACTCATTGTAAAATAGTAGTTTCACTTGTTTGAAGAGAAAATATTACTTAGAGTCTCCCATTTACTTGAATAAGAAGTGGGCTCACCCACACACACATCTTTGAGGCTTCCTATTGTGAAGTAGAGTCACAAGTAGAGTGAATAGTCATGTATATGACTTTAGATTTATCTCTTTGTGGCCCATTTGTTAGAAATAAATCACATCCCCATCTATGATTCAAAATTAATTTAGTGCCACCAAGCAAGCTAGGCTTGCTAAAGATCAAAAGATGAAGAACATAAAGGATGATAAATTAGCTACTTCAATGTCAAGTTCTCTCTTTGATGAGAAAAGAAAATAGTTCATCATGGTTTCCTAAATTTGAAATAGAAGAAACAAGCTTCAAGGATATATGCTTCCTAAAAATGATGATACCTATGCAGTTGGTATTGAACTCAAGTTGGCTAAACCTCATGACAGGGTGGAACTGATGGGAGACTATCAAAAGGAAGTGACTTGTGATTATTTTAAACCCTCTCTTAAGATGGAAAAGAAAGAAAAAGATTTATAGGATTCTAGAGCCATAATGGATAGATTCATGTCTCAATCCAACTCCTATGAGTTAGAATGTGCTCATCTTACAAAGGAAATGGATGACAACTCTTCCATAGTTCTATAATTAGAAAGAGAAAATATTGCACAAATTCAAACTAGATTTAAAAACTCTTTCTCATATTTGAATGAAGAGAAAGAAGGCCTTGATAAATAGCTACAATCAAAAGAACAACTTCTATAGACCCAAAAGTGTCTTGAAGATGCCTTAAGGAGTATAAAGATTTTAGAGAAAAAGGTAGGGCTTGAAATGAATAAGCTCATTCAATGGAATTGGACATCCAAACATAGTTTTAAAAGAGGATGTAAAATAAAAGGAGATATTAGAGAAGAAACTATAGGGAACAATACAAGATTTTGATAAAATAGATAATGAGTTTGTTTCTAATATAGTTCTGTAAGTGCCGATTTAACAAAAAATGCAAGATAAAGAAGTTTAGTTAGAGAGAGAAATACAAGTGGCCAAAACAA
Source organism: Chamaecyparis obtusa (assembly GCA_027943335.1). Classification (NCBI taxonomy): domain Eukaryota; kingdom Viridiplantae; phylum Streptophyta; class Pinopsida; order Cupressales; family Cupressaceae; genus Chamaecyparis; species Chamaecyparis obtusa. The sequence goes on from BSBK01006314.1 coordinate 214,091, forward strand.
AGCTAGAGCTAGAGAAATGGAATCATCAAATGATTAAATATGCATTACAAGATAGGGAATAGAAATTGATGAAAATCAAACAAGATATATCAGACATCCTAGCAGAAATAAATGAGCTATAGGAAGCTAGTAAAGAAAAGGATGTGCAAGTACAATAATTGCAAGTCTCTATTGTTTTGCTGATCAAGTTGCATTAATTTGGTCCAAATTTATAGTGTACCATGACATAATACCTGCATACTTGAAACCAATATCAAGTGTACTGCTAAAAATAGTACACAAGAGAACTTAGAAATTTCAGGGGTTTAGAAACTATAACCTACCCAAACCCTTAAGTGACTTGAAGGCTTCACTTCCCAATCTTATCCCGTAGACTTATAAGTGATTTTTTGGGCTTTATATGTTCCAATCCACTTGGATTTCAAGACTTTTAGAGTTCTAAGTCAATTCCAAACTCCCATCCTACACAATATTCTTCAATCTACCAGAGACCTAATCCACCAAGCTAGTAGCCCTATAGTAGACTAAAAATAGGAATAACTTTGTCTTTTCTCAAAGAACTTGATAAAATATTGTCATTTATAGATACCCTTTTCAGAGTACTTCAACATATCAAAAACTTCCTTGTGGTTGTTTTGGACCAATGTCCCTGTCTATGACTGATGCACTATTTTACTAAGTGAAAATGACCGATTTAACAAAGGAAGTATTAGCTATACCTCATCTAATGACCCCAAAACCTAGATGATGCTTAGTTATGTCTTAAATTGGCCAAATATAAAAGGAATTAGTCCCCAATTCTCTACAACATAAAAACCCCCAATTTGGGACTCCAAACCCTCGCTACTTAGGGCTTTCTCAATGTCACATCTCCATACACTCTTGCAACAAATTGATGAATGATTCACCATCCATTCAACATACTAAAACATTCCCAAGCATAAAATATGTGCCTTATTTGGATGGATCAACCATTGCTACACTATGGCATCCATTTTCATTGCTTTTCCACTATTCCTCACTGTGATCACCTTTGCTCCACTCAACTCTACATATGCATGGTTGATTACTTAACAATATAAGTTAGAATTAACATTCCATGAATATTAGACATTTATATTATTGGAATGATTCTCATTCCTCCTAAAACCCTACTGTAACAATTGAAATAGATAAAAGAAGATCCCTGCTCTACAACTGGCTCAACAGTGAATTAATACAATATGAAACTCATCGACTAAGAAATTAAAATGGTTAATAAAACCTTTCAATTCATGAGAATATCAGTCCAATCAATTTGAGACTTAAAAGATCAGGGAAATTGCAAAATTTGATAAGTTTTATTTCTTACTATTTCACCCAATCTACATACACACGGGTTCTCTTCTATGGCCTGTAACAGAGACTTCCTCCACATATACAACTTCACCAATAACCATTTCAACCAACTATCATCATTGAGTTGAAAGGTCAAGTCATAAAACATAACAAACTATTAGTTCCCTCTAAAATCCTAGAATAGTCGTTACTTATTTAAATATTTGAATTTTGGCTTATAAAAAGGATTTATTTAATTGAAAACTCCCTTGGTAAAGACACCTAAAGACTCAAACTTATTTAATAACCTATTATAGACTTTGAGAAATAAATGTTGATGCTTGGACACTTTTGGTCCCCCATACAATCAAGATTTGGTGCATTTAGGACTTATTTTTAACAATTTCTAGGATTTGTTCCTATTACATAGAATCAAAAGCCATTATAGGATTTAGTATTTCCCAATTGATTTTCCTTAGCCTCTAATTGTCTTGTTGACTCTTATGATACTCCTTGAATACCTTTTAGGTCTTCTTAGTCTTTGTCCTAGGATTGATTGTGTGTGGTGCTCCTACACCATACTCCCCACCATGCAAAGAACTCTTGTCCCAAGAGTTATCTTTCTTGTAACCACTGTGACTATTTGGAAGAATGAGACACTCCCCTAGGGTGACTTGTCTCTATCCCAAACTCCCTGCATTCATACACAAAAGGTTAGACAAAAAATCATTTGGTTTTGACTATCTTTCTACATGACAGTACTGCTGCAGCACATTAGACCCTTGCACAAAATCCATTGGATCTTCCTCTGCTAGCATTGCAACTTCATCTGCATGTTCTCCAATAGGACACTTGACTATCCCAATCACCACAAACATGGGTGTCAACAATCCACCTTTCTTAATACTATCCTACCCTGCCTCAACTCTCAACCTGTTATCTTGTTTCCAACTGATATCAACTTGGTTATTCTGACCTTGCACCAAGACATCCTTACCAAAATACATAGCTACATGTTTCATTTCACCTTTAAGAAGTGGAGTCAATTTGTAGGTTATCTCTCCTTTGTGTACTAAGTAGGTATTGGTGAAACCATCATGCACAATCCTTCTAGACCATTGTCGAGGTCTACCCAAGATAACATGTCCACAACTCATTTCCATTACATCACACAAAATACTATCAGAATATTGCCCAATTGAAAAATTCAGGATAACTTGCTCATGCACAAGTAGATTTTGATCCTTACTCACCCAAGTAGCATAGTATGGATTGGGATGTGGAGAGGTTTGTAAATGCAACTTGTTGATGACCTCCTTTGAAACCAAATTATGTGAAGCTCCTGAATCAATAAGAAAACTACAAATCTTACCTTGGATCAGACATTGGATCTTGAAAATGCTTGCTCCTTGTGCTGGTTGTCCCCTTCCTACCTACAAATATTCACCTTCTTCTGGTAACACCAAGACAAGCTCTTATTTGTCCTCTTTGTTTGTTTCTTCTTCCACCAAAGTCACTCTTTTGCCTTCATTCCACTTGGGACACCTGAACGATTGGTGGCCTACTTCATTGCAATTGAAGCATCTTCCTGTGAACACTCCACTTCCTCTACCTCCACTTCTTCCACCTCTATATCCACCTCTTGTGTCAGATGGATAGGACTTGTCCTTATCCTTGTCATTCTAATTCTAAAAATCAGTAGTACCTCTTCCCCCTCTTCCTCTCATGGAAGATCCACCTCTAGTACTGCTTTGCTTCTCTTGTCCATATCTAGATCTAATTTTTTAATGAAGTGCATATCAAACACCATATTATGAGAATCCATCAAACATCAGCACAAAAAAGTTGAGTGGATAATCATGTACTAGCATACTCATGAAAATAAAGTCACACATCTCTCACCATGCATGAATCATGCATGTATAACTATAACTATCTCATCTAATAACACTCCAAATGAGCCAGGGTCTAGAAAATAGCTCTTCAGTAAATCCACAAAACTAAAAGCTTTTTATTGACCATGCAAAATATTCAAAACCACTATGTTTGAGAACACAAATGCACATCCATGTCCACTTCTCATCTAGAAGATGCAAAATTCTAAAAAATACCAAATAACTTAACCCAAAACAATGGATTGTCATAGATGAGCACCACCATACATTTTTAAGGGAAATCTTTAAACCCCTCATATCTGAGGAACATGAATCTAATCCATGCAAGTGAAAACATCCATAAAGAAAAGGCAACTTGGGGACTCAACACCCACTTATAGACTAACTCCACACCCACCATCAGTACATACATTTGAGGGACATAGGCTATTCCAAAAGCTTCTAGATCATCCAATGATCAACTCCATACGTTCATGGTAACAAAAGAAAAACCTTATAATATAAATAATATAACATTAATTCATTAAAATGAGCAGCACATAACTATTGAAAATAATAAAATTAAATTTAGTGAAGACTCATAAGGTTGAGGCACCTTAATCTCAACAATCTAGACACTAAATTGAACTCTCTTGTACAAAATATTTCAACAACCTATATATCAATAGTGTAATAATTTTAGATTATGTATTTTGTTAAATTGAATATACACAATTATATATAAAAACTATCAAATTTTATAATTTAAGAAAGTACACTACAAAATTCATAGAACCACCCAATTTATAAGAGAATCACATTCACAATTGAACTACATTTCTAATATTTAAAATTCTAGAAAGATTATTTTCTAGAGAATGGAGCATCTGGAAAAAGTTGTGTGATAAAAATAATCATGCAAATCATACATACAACAAAATCCACTTACCAATACTTATCTATCTAATGTCTGAGTCTATTCATACTCTTTCCCAATTTTTCAGCGAGGTGATGCAAAAATTCCAGTACAAGTTTCAGTAGATATAAACATACTCATTCTCAACATAGCATTTAGAAAAGAAAGAGCTTTAAGAAATGGATGTATTCATGAACATAACATTTTTTACAACATTAGATGATGTAGGGGATTGGTTATTGCATGGCTAACAAGTATACTTCAAAACAGAAAAGTATTCTTAAATTGTAACTTTCTGAATTGGTTTTGTTTAGCATTCAAACATGATGGTTTTCTAGTTTATAGTTTTTTTTTATCTAAGTTATTATTAGAGAGCCCTTAATTTTAACTGCCATGTATTAGGTAGACATAGTAGACATACACTATCAAGCAAGGAAGAGGTTGTGATCAAGGACATAGTAGACATACACTATCAAGTCAGTGGTACTAACTGAAATTTCTCTTTGTCTTTGTGAAATGAAATGATTATAGTGGTATTTTTATGCTGATCTTTTAAAGGATTATAGTGGTTATTTTATAATTTTTTCTCTTTGCCATTATTCTGACATATTCTCATCTTTGTAACCATTTTTTTTATATTAAGCCACTCTTTCAAGTAACCATTAGAGCTATTTCATATGCACAAGTAATGAACATGCATATTTGTATAAGCACTACTGGGAGCTTACCCTGCAACACATTTACTATTGTGAAATATCATCACAAATCCATTTGTTGCAGGGTCAAGCTCCCGGTATTGCTTGGTCGATAATCTGCATATTTTTCACCTGTGCATATACCTTCTCTGATCGACTCTTATATGCACATGTAGTATTGTGAACATGCAGATTTTCTATAGTCGTAATGATTTTTCTTATTTCTTGTCTTTTGTCCCTTTTTTATTTCCTATGTTTTTACTTGGTGAAATCCATGTGAAATCTAAGTGTAAGGTTTTCTCTTCTTATTTGAATATTTTTGAATTGGATGTGGTAGTTTATCTAAGTTATTATTAGGGAGCCCTTAATTTTAAATGCCATGTATTAGGTAGACATGGTAGACATACACTATCAAGCAAGGAAGAGGTTTTGATCAAGGACATAGTAGACATACACTATCAAGTCAGTGGTATTAACTAAAATTTCTCTTTTCCTTTGTGAAATGAAATGATTATAGTGGTATTTTTATGCTGATCTTTTAAAGTATTATAGTGGTATTTTTATATTTTTTCTCTTTGGCATTATTCTAATGACATATTCTCATTTTTGTAACCATTTTTTTATATTAAGCCACTCTTTCAAGTAACCATTAGAGCTATTTCATATGCACAGTTAATGAACATGCATATTTGTATAAGCACTACTGGGATCTTACCCTACAACACATGTACTATTGTGAAATATCATCACAAGTCCATTTGTTGCAAGGTCAAGCTCCCAGTAATGCTTGGTCGATAAATCTACATGTTTTTCACTTGTGCATATACCTTCTTTGCTTGACTCTTATATGCACATGTAGTATTGTGAACATGTAGATTTTCTATAGTCATAATGATTTTTCTTATTTCTTGTCTTTTGTCCCTTTTTTATTTCCTATGTTTGTACTTGGTGATAGCATTTTGAACATTGTTGACATATTTAAATGGAATACACAATAACAAATGATGAATGCTCAATTATTGTAATGGAAAAGCATTAGAACCATCCATTTCTAAACTTTGATTTGGTATGATAAATGACCCTTTGCATTGAGAAAATTATAGTTGAGAAAATGGTTGTTTAGTAATGATTTGTATCTGCAGGTTGCAAACAAATCATCCTTCTTCCACCAACAAGTCATTCCATTCAAGAAAGACCATGTCTGATGATATCAATGCACAAAAAAATAGGGAGACAATTGCTAGACTGTGGTCTAACTTAAAAAGAAAAGGTGATGGAAAATGTTATTGTCCTTGCAAAATTTGTAAGGGCTTAAAGACTCAAAGATATCTAATCAAAAAAACTAAGGAACATTGTAGGCAACACTACCTCGTACACTAAATTGAATTGTGTGGACCTGTACCAACTAGGTCAATGTGGATGGTTGAGAGGCACTTGAAATTTTGAAAGGCTTGGTTCAATAGAGAGCACATCCTGAGGGTTCTATGGTGGAGGGATATATGGTATACCAAACCATGGTGTACATTAGTGAATATCTTCCTAAGTTTGTAGCAAAGATCCATGTATATCATCTTTGGGATCCCAACTCCATTAACAAATTTGAAGGGGAGTACTTGATGGGAAAAGGTAGATTGAGGAAAGTGAGAGGTAAATATAAGATGTTATTGTAGTTAATTAATTCTTATAAATCTTCAATATAAGTTATTTATAATTGGTGTATTTTTTTTTATGCAGTTGGTCGAGACTGGGATGCAATACATTTGTATATTACAAACAATCTTGATTGGATGATGGTATGGACAGAACGATGTCAACAAAATGGTTGCTCATTAATTTGGGAAGTTGTTGCTTCATTGGTTAGAGAAGGTCATCATAATGGAGATTCCAATGTTACGCCATTGGTAATTGATCTAGCATATAGTTTAAGAGGTAGAGGAGTATGTACAAATTTATTAATGATCATGACTTGTATGTTTTGTATCAACTCATGATGCAAATAATTTGCACACGCTTGAAAAATTGCAGGTCAAGCACCACAAAGATGTGTACTATCATGGCCACAAATTTTGCATAAAAAATTTGGATGACACAAAGAAAACTTGTGATTCTTGGATAATTGAAATTTTTGAGGTCACTAATATATCATCTAGAAACAACATACATCCTCAACAATCTCAAAATCAATACTATGGAATCTTGGATGATATAATTGAGTGCGACTTTAACTCCTTCAAAATAGTTCTATTTGTTGTCAAATGGTACAGGCTACGACTGAATCAAAATGATCTAGATAGAACTATTATTCAACATGATAATAGATTTACAATGATTAATACAAGGTTGTTTGAGCCAGTTGGAGATGAGCCCTATGTTCTTCCAAGCCAATGTGAGCAAGTGTTTTACTCAGAGGTTCCACATAAACAGGGTTGGTCATTTGTTGTTAGACATGATCCAAGAGGAAGGCTGATAAAGTATAATGTTATGGAAGAAGAAGATATTGAAGATGATGAAGAAGCAGATGATGAAGATCAAGATGATGATGATGATGATGATGATGATGATGATGATGATGATGATGATGATGATGATGATGATGATGATGATGATGATGATGATGATGATGATGATGGTGATGATGGCGATGATGATAGTGGTGATAATGATGATGATGATGATGATGATGATGATGATGATGATGATGATCAATGACATGATTGAAATGATCAATGAAATGATTGACATGATTTATTGATTTCAATTGTAATGATTACATATTTATTATGTTCAATTCTAATGATTACAACATATGTGATTTATAATGCAAACAAGCAATTGACTACAGACATCGTCACCCCTTCTGTTGACAATCTTGCATTCCATATATAAGGTAAATTTGTTCATGTTTACGATGTTGCATATTGTTCATGTTGTCTTCTAAGTTATTTGTAGCATACATATCATGTAATGTTTAGCTAACTTAAGATAAATAATTAACATATGCAAGAAATTTAACCCCTTTGGCGTGGATCATGCATAGTGACATGGATCAATAGGTATAAGTCAAGAAATAGACATAATTTTCTTATATTCTTCTTGTTTATCACTGAGCACATATGTTATAAATAGACATATTATATAATCATATAATTTATATATAGACAAAGAATAACCGTACGTATGGGTCATGACTTGATTATTCTATATATATTATTTAAATATTATCAAAATTCTATTTGAAGTGGGGACGTGACAATATCTCATTTGATGGATTGCAGGACCCACCAAATAGGTACTTGTCAGATCTATCTACATCAAATGAGGGAAATAAGGGAATGCTAGACGAAAGTTCTACATGTAGTATGACTAAAATAGGGAGATTAACTAGAGGTCAAAAGATTAGAAAAAAATTTGATAAATGCATGCAATTTTTCCTTGCTAAAGGGGGGTCATGTTCTTATGATGATGAGACCAAAGGCGACATCAAGGTGCCCTTTCGATACACATATATTGAGAAAGAATGGGTACCCAATGAGCTACCTCCAATTAACACTGATTTTTGTGTTAATGAGAGGATATATTGCATAGCTCCATCCTCATTACATGGTTTGGGCCTATTTTCCATGGATGGAATAAAGGTATGTTACAAAAAAGTTGTTGAATTGTTCAAGTATGTCGGTCTGTGTTACAATTACAATGATTGGATGTGGATTGTTTAGTATAAAAAAAGTATGCGTAGGTATGCACTATCAACTAATTATATACAATAGAAAGAAAATGATCAAAGTAAAAGATTTGCAATGTACATTGATGGGAGACCAAAAGAAATAGGCAATATTGCAGGTTTTATAAATAGTATGCGACCTTCCTCAACTAATAAGCAACCCAATTACATATTTGAGGCACGTGAGGGGAATCAAGTTTTTGTATGTGCGATAAAATCAATAAGTTCAGGGGAAGAACTGCTAATAGATTACCATTTAAATCACATAGATACAAACAAAGTTACTATCATGAGGGTGGTAAGTACTATATACCATTTTATTAATAACTTTTTTTTGCTAAGTCTATTGCTTTTAGTTCACTGAAGTTTTTATATTTAATCTTTGTTACAGGACAATATGGATCCCGCAAATGATAGAGGCCACGAGGATGCTCCTCCCACCCATTCTTTAGCAAGGGTAAACCTTATTGAAATTGTAAAAATTAGATAGTTGATAAATGTTATATTATTATGTTATTTTATTTATGGTTTTGGAGTTTTTATGATAGTTTTACTGATATGCCTATGAAAATTTGATGTTTAGGATAGGGGAAAAGAACCTACGGTAACAGAGGTATTAGCTACCCCTTCTGATGATGATATCGCAGAAACACCTAATGTAACAATTATGTTGAGGAAAAAACTAAAAAAAATCAATTTAGAAATAATGAGAATTTTGGATGAAGCAAATATTGCAACCAAGAAGATGCTGAAGAGGCTATCTTAATTGAAAGTGCAAGCATGTCGTTATGAAGTAAGAAGTGATGAATCTTTAGTTATAACAAAAGTTCAATAAAGGTTTATATTTTATACTCTTTTATGTTGTGAAGTAAAATATGTAATATGTGTTCTTGTTACAGGATTTTTTGGAAACTAATCTAGAACCTGGTCAAGGACAATGTGGTGAGGCTGGTACTAGCAAAGCTCTAGCTGCCTCAGGTAAAATAATCCTTTAGTTGACAAGTTACAAGGAATTTTTTCTTTGGAACATTCAAAAACTTCTTAAGTTAACTCTTACTTTTATTATTTCAGAATGTCTTTGCTAACAATGTATTGTTTAGGTCATGAAGTGCAGGAGACTCCTCCTAGGAGGTCGATGGACATCCATCCAAGATTGTCAAGTGCAATGTCAGCAACAAGGGGCATGCAAACATTGATGCCTTTATGGTCTATGCCAGCTAGTAAATCCTTGTTTTGCTATATTTGGTTTTGTGTTAATTATGATTTCATAATTTGTACTTTAATCTTGGGTGCATCACATAGTGGATTATTTTTTTGGAGTAGGAGATACATTGGTGGTATCATTTGGTATGCTAGATATAGATCAGAGTAAATGTATTGGTGATAATTCACCATCATTTCCTAGATCTACCCGTGTTTCTAGTACATGAGTTTTGCAGACGTCATTGTTGATTGACGATAATGAATCGATGCCTTTAAAATGTCCTAAGCTTCCAGGTACTTTAAATAATTATTTTTTATATTGTAATATGCATTTACCTATTCATAAATTTTTTTGGATTGATTATCCCATGACATTTTTTGCAGGAAATGATTCATTTTATAAGACGCTTTATGACCTCGCACTGCATATATTCAGGTCCACCATACGTACAAGGTGGAACATCATAAGTGAACTAACTTTATCCCACTATTTTTTTTTCATATCATTAATTGGTACAGTATTTTTCCTTTCATTCGAGTCTATTCTTTTACTATATCTAACAATTTGGTGTTTTTTCTTAAAAGGTGGAACTTGCAAGACAAAAAAATTAAAAGATTAGCTCAGTAAAGATTTAGAGCATGAGTTTGGTAATAATATTTTTGATGAGAAGAAAATTTTAGAAAGAGCTTGCAAACATCTTAAGACTGTGAGGGACTCATATAGAAAGAGTCTCGTCCAGAACCCAAAGTATGAGCATCCTCCCTTTATTCTAGCGAGGGATTGGAATGAGCTCATTTTGGATGTAAAGGAGAAAGGGGATGCTCAAAGAGGAATTACACCAGCAAATGAGAGAAGGAGGTATGCAATAGTATTAACTACTAGTACAATGTAATAATGCACTAATTAGTGATCTTTACATCTATATCATCTAACATATTTCAAACTTTTCATAGGTTGTAGGACACATCAAAGGAAACAAAGGCCAGGCTGCAAAAGATTGGGCAGCACAGACTTGGCTCTAGTGGATATTCCAAAATTAAAGTACAAATTATAAGTAGTAGTAAATGAATTGTAGAGAAAAATTATTTATAAAATGAAAATAATTTTGTTTAATCAAAAAATGTAGGGCTCTGAATTTAATTTAGAGGCCACGACAAAACACAAAAAAATTTCCTTCAAGGAAGGCTATCAAGCCGTGGCTAAATGCCTATGGAAAGCTTCCATTGGCCCAACCGAAGAGTCTCCTACATCATGTGTACAGGTAAATATGCCAAAAAATATATTAGAAATTGAATACTTGAGCAACAATCTATTTGATAATAATGTGCACGACATTGCAATGTAGCCTCTCAATTGTGACACAGATCATACACCATGATGAAGCCCCTGATGTGCATTGTACTGTCGATGGAGGTGCTCATTTTCTATTTAAAACTAATTATGTAATTATTAATATAATTTAACATCTTAAATTGAACTTTGTGTAACCTTTTTGTGTATATTTTAGAGGATACAGAATCATGTCATGCTGAACGAGTGTCAGAGGATGTTCAGACTGATCACCATGTAGATCATGTGGCACATTCAGGGAAAGAAAATCTATGTTTTGTTCTTTTAAATTAATATTTTTATTTATAGTTCTTTTACTTAAATAAATACTTGTAATTCACTGATATAAAATGGTGTGAATTTAACTCATGAAGTAGTTGTTATTGCAGCAGACCCCCCTTTGGCGCAGTGGCCTCGTGTTCATGAACAAATGAGGAGAAGACATGTGTTGGAATTAGAATCAGTAGAGGAGGGGAATGATGAGGACATTGATCTTCCTCTTAGAAATTACATGATTAAAAAAAATAGCAAGAAACCCAAAAAATAAATGATTATAATTAACATTTTTTGCTAATGAAAGAACATTGTCTTAATGGATGTAATTTTGTACTAGTAATGTTGATGAATGATGTGTTAATGAATTCTTTATGAATGTTGTCTGTTAATGAATTTTATGTGTTAATGAATTATTCATGAATGTTGTGTGTTAATGAATTTTGTGTTAATGAATTATTCATGAATGTTGTGTGTTAATGAATGTTATCATGTGATTATAATGATTGAATGTTATATTTCAAAAATGGATGAATGAATGAATGTTATTAAATGTTAATGGGGAATTTAGAGTGATGTTGGGGGGGGGGGGCAGGGGAGGGGCCAAATGAACTTCCAACTTCACGTGGTTGGCCTTGTTTAGTAGAGAATATTAAACTATTCTTGAAACCAAGTGAAGCTCAAACTTTAAAGATAAGCTTAGAGTTAATAGTGACAACCAACTAGCAAGTTGGAAAGAAGTTCTTCGTTACAGGTACCTTTTTATTTTTTAAAGCACAATGTCATGTTTTAATATTGTGTAGTTTTTTTTCTTATGTTGAAAAGGATTCTTTTACTATAAGAACATAATTTAAGACCATTTTAGTAACTATTCTAACATCGCTTTATGAAAAATCCTATTTTGGAAAAGATGGCAATAAGTGGTGCTATCTATTCCTTGGGAGATTGGATTGCACAGGTCTGTATCTCAAAATCATTTGCATGTGGCAGAAATGCATACTTACAACCATTTCATTCTACATTTAAAAACATTGATGACACTCTAGACACAAAATAATGCTCATGCTATTGACTTGATAGTTTTATGAAGGCAAACCAATTTTTGAATTTGATCGAACCCAGATGTTTAGATCTAGTCTCCTTGGATTTAGTCTTCATGGTTCTTTGTCTCATTATTACTATCATCCTAGTGAGGTAACATCTTTGCCTTCTTTCTTAGTCTCTTACAGTTCATACTTGTTTAATTTGAATAATTTTTGAGTTCCTTGAAAAAAGGGTATGACAAACAAATATAGGTATACAGGCTCTATTTCCTTTCCAGGATTGGTGGGTGGTGCTTGCAAAAGTGGCTTTTGATCAAACTATCAAAATTAATGCCATATGTTTCTTACATTTGATTAATTTTCCATATTAATTACTCTCTTAAGTTGTATTAGAAACTTTTGCCTTAAGCATGTGTGATGCAAACCTATAACACCTCTTTTTTCCATATGTAATCATGATGCTCTATTTCTTTCTAGTTGTGACTCTTAATGATTAAACCATCTCTTGATCATGCTATTGCACTTGATATATGACTATTTCATGTAGGTGCCTTGGTTGATCTCTTATCTCTAGTTGAACATACTATAATTATTTATTATCCTTGTATGCATGTCATGTTCTGATCTATGTTCCCTCTTAAGCTATTTTCTTTGTATGTGACTACCCTACTATCATTGTTTCCTCATCACTATGATGTGCACTATCCACATCTATTTGCATGATTAAACTATTTAATTTACTAGATACCCAATCAGCATTATCATTTTCTTCTTTTATTCATTCATTTGGAGTTGTATTTAGAGGTAGATATTTGTTGTTGATTTCATGTTTATCTATTATGTATGCTATTTAATGCAAAAAAATAGAATCATCCATGAATTTAGAAAGAAAGAAGAAGATTCACTAACTAATTCTGAGGATTAATTAAAAAAAAATTCTATAACAAGGCTTCAGAATACAAATAAATACCTATGATGTCTTATCTAAAATACCGAAAGCTTTTCAGTGGCCTGATAAGAACTTATCTTGCTTTTCTTTTTGTACTTTCTTGAAGTGTGATTTGTTTCTTATTTTTTTGATTGTCTTTTCAGCTTATATTTTCTATTCTATACCTCAAAATCAGAGAACGTGTGATTGTCTACTTTTCTTTCATCATTATATTTGTATATATTCAATATTCAAACTGAAATGGTGCTTTTGTTTTCAGGGATGGACCCTCTATGAGATTGTCAGATATGCTCTTTTTCATAACTGGACTGCGTATGAAAAGGCCTCGAAGACAAATCTTGTTTTGGCATAGATGGCGATAAGTGATGTTGTCTATTCCTTGGGAGATTGGATTGCACAGGTCTGTACCTCAAAATCATTTGGTTGTATCCTTGTATGCATGTCATGGTCTGGTCTATATTCCCTCTTAATTGCTAATGTCATTGTGTGATGGTTAAATTGTGGTAGTATGATTCTTTCCATCATGTTCAAACCCCCACTCCTTGATCTTGACTTTTGGCTTGACTTCTCTTTGCAACATGAACACCTACTTCTCTTTGTTGGCCATCAACAACTTCCTCTTCCTATTTTGAACCTCTACTTTTCCATACATCTAAAACTTCAATAACTATACTTTCCAAAGATACTCCTCTTCCTTGACACCATCAACATACCATGCCTCCATGCTTGGAGAGTAAACAATCTCTTAAGCCATTTCATGGCCCATCATCATAGCTAACTCATCCTTAGTCTCTTTCCTTGAGAACAACTCAACTCTCACCAAATGATCCTTACTCTCATGTCATTCCTCTTGGCATACCTCACAATCATCAACCTCCATGGCCACATCATTACCCTCACTATGTGATGTCATAGGAATAACTTTCATACTACCCTTATCTTCCTCCAAAGGAAATAGCATAGTGCCTACCACAACTGACTCATCACTCTCAAGCCCTTCAAGACTTTCTTGTTTTCTATCTTCAATAGCATCTTACATCTCTGAATCAACATCAAGAACATTTTCATTGCTTGATTCCTTGTCTTTCTCATCCACCAACTTTCCTCTTTCTACTAGCCTTTGCACAAACCATTGCACGTTCTTCTTGACACTCAAATGCCAACTTTTCACTACCTTCAATGACTTTTCTCTTAAGTGCCTACATTTTTTTGCAAACCTATCAGTATTCCTCCTATCCTTATCCATGAGTTCTTTCAAATTCCTTTCCCTTTCTATACTTTCCTATAATGCTTTCCTTAAGCTTCTTATCTCCTCTTGTCTCCTTTCCTATTCTCTTTTCTCATCTTTACCTCTTTTCTTTGTTCCATTCTTTAGGTGCTTTTTCAACACCTTTACCACATATGTCTCTATCTTTTTCAGTTTCATCTTCACCTTTTCTAAGATTCTTCTCAATATTTAACTTGCAAATATTTAACTTTAGGAAATGAGGCTAAGGGTTACCAATAGCTTATGCTTGAGAAGGGAGCATTACAAACACCATCAAAAGTTAATTACAAATAACATGACCAAATCAAAATATGTAGAATAAGAAAATCAATATTGAGAATAAACATCACTTAGAAAAATAGCAAAATAATATAGAAGCTTGACATTCATTTATATTTTCAAATAGCACAATGTTCAATTCTCATTGAACATATTGTGTATACACCAACATGTTTAGTGTATACACCCATAGTGTATTTTCTATTTGGGCCCTCGCTAGCCTATGAATCTTTGGCCTTCCCTATGCAATGGGATGTTGTCAGGGCTTTCAAGTATTTGAATTGATATGGCCCCTTTGTGTTTGTCTTTGCACCATTTGCTGACTGCATGCTCGAGCCTATTTACTTCATTGTTTATTCATTCAAAGCTATGCCACCCTATGATCTATTGTATATGCTCATGAAAACATCTCCTTCTATTTAATTTTGGAGAGGCTCATGGCCCTTGGCTAGGGAATCCATGTTATTATCTTTTAACCAGCCCTTGAATGATCTTATGCTACTGTAGATTACATGTATTCATTGATTTGTGGTGATGGCATCATGGTGTGCATATTTGAGTTTAATGGACCATCCTATGAGCTCCATACATCGTGCTTGATGTGCTCTATTTTGAAAATCCATGAGTTTTTTGGGGGCATAAATATCATGACTAGTTCTTTATGCTATTATTGACATTCCATTTAAACCATAGATAGCCCATGAGTTATTAGCTAGGCATCTTTGATGAGTCTTCACTCACTAGCTTATGCTTGTTTTTTATTCACTAATTTTTGGGTGCCATGTATTGTTGCTATCTCTATTATGTGGTTGAGAGGAGGGCTCACAATCTATGTGTTTTGTTGTTAATGTCATGCTTCCATTATGTATTGAGTTGTTTGGTATTGCTTCTATACCTAGCTCATGATCCTTGAACTAGTGCTTTGTTATCCTCATGGCAGTAGCTTGGTGTTCATTTGGATTGAAGGGCCCATGAGCTTCTTGCAATGTTTCCATTTGTTTAATGCTCACTATTTTGAATGGTTGTTTTTGCATCCCGTTCTCCTTCTATGGCACTATATTTTACTCACTGCATCCAGTTTATTCTTGATTAATGGAACCATGTCCTATTGATTAGATCTTTATTTACTTGATTGTTGATGTGAGCATTATATGACATTCTATTTATCTTTGGCCCACAAGCTATGAGTTTAGACATCATTGTATTGCATACTTGTTCATCATTTGATTTGCCATGCCATGCTATGCTCTACCTCAGGTACTTATGCTTTTATAGGTCTTCATGTTGTTTGGCATTCATTGAACCATACAATGATATTGTTGTTTATATTCAATGTAATGTTGATTTTCCATTGCTGCTCCATGATTATTGATGCTTGTTGTTCTATTATGCCATCATGATGTCATCTTATTCTTAAGAGGCATCCTTCCATTACTTTTCCAATTGTAGCTTCTTTTAGTGTATATGCCCATGTCATTTGGACACCATTACACACCCAAATGCATGACAATGACTAACACAGGGCTGATTTTGTCAAACTCAATGTGTAAGTTAATTATAAACATTATATTACCTGGTAGAATATTCAAAATTTTGATGTGCTTAATCTAATGCTTGTAATAGTAACATGCCTCTATGTTCACTTATTTGATTTTGATGGGCATAACTAAAATATGTGGTAAAATACATTGTACAATCTTTTCATTCATACATGGGTTTTATTTCTTTTGAAATATCTATCATAAATATCTTGGTAGGTGAGATTGATTATCATTTAAGCGAGTAATATTCTTCAAGAATCAAAAGGAAAAGATGGATATGTCAGAATTATTTAAGTGTAAACAAATAAGAAAATGAATGTCAAGAGCTTCAAACCATATCAATTTTGAATATTGTTGAGTTCCACACAACTATTGACAGGTCTTGTTAGAATGATTTTTAACCATGAATTCTTTGGGAGAGGATATGGGAGTTTTGGTTGTTTGTTTCAAGAGTGGAATTTTTCCCTTTTTTTCATCTACATTCAATGATGGTTGTGACCTGCCTTTATGATAACATATGTTATTTAGAAGATTTGGATTCTATTTTAAATTTGTAGTCGACGAGAACGGAGTGCATGGTCAAAATGGACAAATAAACAATGAACCAATTGATGCACAACATTGGGATGTATCACATGTTAGATTTTGTGTCTCTTATCTAACATACGTTATGGAGAATGAATCCCATAATAGATTTTTTTAGTACATAATTTCTATCTACTATTTTTCTAGCCTATTGAATGATATTTATAAATAGCATAAGTTCCTGTTCAAGTCTTAGTTAACACTGCTAAATTCCTATGTGTGAGGAGTGTATGTGGGTGGCTTGAGATATGGTGATTAAGTTAGTTTGTAAAGAAAACACATTTGTGAGGGAGGAAGGGTGGTTGGTTAGCTTAAAATTTGGGAATTAATTCATCAATTTATATAGATGGATGGGCAGGTTCCATTCTTCAATTAAACATTATATAATAAGAGGATTTTATATTTCATATTATTTAAGATAAAATATTATTTCAAAAATTTCTCTTTTGTAATTTTTAATTCCTTCTTATTAAGCATTCTTAGAATTTCAATAGTAAATTGTTATTTGTTAGGATTGGAGGACTTGATGTTGTTGTATATGTTATGAAGCTATAGGTCTAGGAGGAATTATATAATATTCATAATATCTTGAATAACACTTTGACATGGAAAAGGGAACCCCAATGATCAAAGAGACATGCTCTAAAATGCAAAAAATTTCAAGTCTTGTGCCCTTTGTTGCCTTGGCCATACATCTTCCATCATTGATATTTGATTAGAGAGTTCTTTCAATGAAAGCCCATGGTCAATTTGTGCTTAATGTTGTGCTTTGCATCCCCCCATTCTCTTATCATGTGCTTCAGTAAGTTCAAAACATTTTATAAGTTTGATGGATTTCAGATCAATTTCCAAGCTTGGGTGGGATCTTGGGGCTTTCATCACCTTGATGCCTTTTCCTTCTTGATTCTTCAACCCCCGAGTGTTAGTTTTAGACTTTTACGGTTTCCCTTCTTTGGTGCCTTTTCCTTGCAATCTTGAAAACCATTAGTTTTAATATTAGACATTTAGGGTTTTCTTATTTGGGTGGTTTTTTCCTTTGATTCCTTCATGCCCACAAATTTCATCAATTTTGTGATTTCCCTTCCCCACGTGCCTTTCATAAAGTTCCCTATCATTTATAATGCTAAAATCATAAAGTTCCCTTCTTGACATGCAAAGAAGGAAGGGAAAGAGTCATGCCCTCATATTTATTGAATCCTTACATAAAAAATGGGAAAATACACCTTTTAGCAACCCACTTGGGGAAGTTGAAAGGTCATCTATTTAGTGTGTTTTAGCGGGGTACCTTGCATTAGTTGACTTCAAAGAATGTCCTTACGAGGGAAGAAACAATGAATGCACAAATAATGGGTTTTCAAGAATGGGCATAAGGACAAAGAGCCTATGGGACCCCTGGGTAGCCAACAGCACCAAAAAACACAAAAAAACTAAAGAAAACCAACTGCCAACACCATGACTATTTGATCTCCCTTGCCTTTTGGATCTTGGATTTTCTACTGTGAATTATGATCAAGTATTTAGAAATTGTTCCTATCTTCTCTTCTTCAAATAAGTTACTCAAGAAGCCCATGTTTAAAATCTCAATGGTTGGCTTGAAATGTCCATATTAGCTTGACACTCCATGATGTTGTGCCATTATGTCTTCACCGGCCCCAAAGTATAATAGCAGGATCTTCTATCTGCCCACTCTTCTACAGGCACAATTCATCTTTTAGTTTCACACAATTTAGCTGGTGTAAACTAATTCTTAGCCAACTCATTGACATCTTTAGTTTCTATTTTATATGGTTCTTTTGTGCATGGTCATATAAGGGATTCAAATGGTTGACATATCATTTTCTTTGCTTGTGTAAATGCTTTGTCCACATGCTTTTCTGACTTTTTCTTGCACGCACTTTCTTAATGCCCCATTGTTATTTGGACACTCTATTATTTTGATATGATTATGCATTAGACTCCTAAATATGAATTGTGTTTTTGTGTCCTTTTACTAGAACAAGTGTGTGTTATTCCTAACCGGTCACATTTTTCTTTTAACCAAAAGTTAGTATTGCTCAATTTTTTGACCTTTCCATATTACTATTTTCGATGATCTGTGCATTCGACGGACCTTTCAATGAACTTTGGTGGAAATTTTGACAAACGGTTGGTCTCAATTTTGATGACAATGCCAACCAAAGTTTGTCTCAATTCTTCCAGTTCCAAGCGATTGATTCAGTCAATAATTTGACCACTTGGAGGGTCAAACTTTCAACGATGATTTTCCCTGTAGAATAATTGATGAAATTTTTTTGACCACAATTTTAGTCATCTGTTTGACCAATTGGTGTCAAAAATTTGACTAATCCTTGTCCAAAAATAGGGCAAAATTTACTAGTGAAAATCTATTCATAGTGGAATGTGATGCTAGCAATGTAGCAATTGGTGTTGTCTTGAGCCATGAGGGAAGACCAGTGGCTTTCCATTCTAAGAAACTAAGTGATTCTAAGAAGAAGTACTCTTTTTATGACTTAGAGATGTATGATCTAGTCCAAGCACTAAGGAAATGGAGGAACTACTTGCTTCCAAAATATTTTGTGGTCTTTTCTAACAACCAAGCACTAAGCTTCCTAAATTCACAAGATAAGCTCATTCATAAACACATGAAATGGGTGGAATACCTGCAAGCCTTCACCTTCAACATCAGACACAAAAAGGGATTGCAAAATAAGGTAGAAGATGCCTTAAGTAGAAGAGCTCTAAATGTTCAAGAGATACAATTGCAGAGCATGGGTATTGACAACTTCAAATACTTGGATGGAGAAGATGAAGATTTTGCAGAAATCTACAAGGTATACCAAGAGTATAAAAATCATTTTCATAGTCAATTCTCTGAATATACTTTATAGAGTAGTCTATTGTTTAAGGGAGGTCAATTGTGTGTCCCTAGAGGGTCTGTAAGAGAGAATCTAATCCAAGAGAAACACAATGGTGCACTTAGTGGCCATTTTGGTGTCAACAAAACCCAAGAGCTAGTTCAAAGGTTCTATTTTTGGCCTAAGATGAATTTAGATGTGATGAAGGGTGCTCCCCTTAATACCACAAACACATAATAGAAACAGAGAAACAACAACAATATGCAAGAACAGAAAATGGGCTTCTTATTATCTCCACAAATGTGGAATTACAAACTTTTAGAATTACAGTATGCAAAGCCACATGGGCATTCCCTTACAAAATTCTATAGGACAAAGCTTCGAATCAATACCCAGATCTACTACCCAGAACTGCCCCCAAACTGCCTAAGACAACACTATGGGCTTTCTTTATATAGGCAATTTCCACCACCCGAGAAGGTTCCAGAAATTTAGCCCTTTAGGCCGACTAAACATAGAATTATTTTTTTTCACAATTATTACAATAGGGTCGACTCAAAATAAATACAAATTATTCTTTTAGGTAGCCCAAATTTTGAAGGCCATAACTTTTTAACTGTAGCTCTATTTTTCTATTGTAACCACTTTTCGAAAATGCTATGATGAGATCTACAGTGCTTGATAGGCACTAGTGCCAATCAACTGGGAGTCGATCATGATCTGGAGCCTCTAAGGCCTTCAAAATTGAGTTGAAAGATTTCATACCCAAAAACCTCAATAACTTCACCAATACTGATGATGTGGGAATGAAACTCAACTGGTAGGCTGAAATGACTAAGATGAACCTCCAACTATGAAATCAAAACATTCCGAGATCATATGACCAACTTACTAAAAATAGTAAGTTTCCATAAATAGCAGCTCTGCATAAGATAGCACTTATTGAAAACAAAACCAAAAATATTTTTTGGGTGATGCAAGATTGCTCTTACACCCAGGATGCTCCTGCATCAAGATTTCAGGAAGTATGTAGAAGAATGTGTTGTGTGTCAAAATGCAAAGGGAAAATCTTCCAATGCAGGCCTTTACCAACATCTTCCCATTCCTAACAGACCATGGGAGTGTTTAAGAATAGATTTTGTGGTGGGTTTACCCAAGACCAAATAGGGAATGGATATGATTTATGTTATTGTGGATAGATTCAGTAAGATGGCACAATTTGTAGCTTGGAAGACAAATCATGATGCAAGTCAAATAGATACCCTATTCTTCAAGGAGGTAGTTAGAATACATGGTTTACCACTAAGCATAGTGTTAGAAAGAGACACAAAATTCATGAATCATTTTTGGAAGACTATGGAAAAAGCTATGAACCAACTTATCCTTTGGATCTACATACCATCCTCAAACTAATGGTCAAACTGAACTAGTAAATAGGAGTCTTGGTAACTTCCTAAGGTTTTTACCTAAGGAGTATGGTCAAGCTTGGGACCAACTCATTGGACAGGTATAATATGCCTATAATGACACACTAAATAGGACTGTTGGTAAGAGTCCTTTTGAGGTAGTTTATGACCTTCATCCTAGAGGCATATATGAACTAAGAGATCTGAAGAATGGAGGCAAGGGAAGTTCCTATGTAGAAGACTTTTCACATGCTATGCAAGAGATCCATGAGATAGTGAAGAAAACATTTACTAAAAATACAGAGAAGCTTAAGCACAAGGTGGATCAAAGAAAAAGGGATGTCTAATTCAAAGTTAGGGATCTAGTGATTGTCTATGTCAATAAGGAAATATTGCAGAAAGGAGTGCCTCGTAAGCTTTAGATGAGAAGAATTGGTCCATGTACCATTCTATCCAAATATGATACTGATGCATACAAGGTGGAACTACCTGAGGATAGTGGTTTATCTCCTATGTTCAAAGTAGCATACTTGGTCTTGTATAAAGGAATAGCACAAGATCTAGATCAGAGTCTAACTAAGGTCATACAGGAGGTAGAAGAACTCAACTTACCATCTACACCAAACAAGAAGGTATAGTGCATACTAGACTCCAGGGCCTACAAGAAGACAAGACAAAGAACATACTATGAGCATTTCATGAAATAGTCTGGACAAGGTAATGAAGAAGCCACCTGGATCAAGGAATCAAAATTCAAGAAGTTGGGAGTGGATTCTAACTTACTCAATCCAAGGGTGGATTGAAATATTTTCATTTGGGGATGATGGTGCAAGAGCACCTAGGCTCACTCCCAATTATGTTTAACATTTTGGCTTGTACTAGCCTTAGCCAAGTCAATAGGTTTTCTTTTTACCTTAGAAGGTCGTACAAGTGTGTTCCTAGGTGGATTAGACTAGGTTCAATCCATCCTAGATGTTTAAGCTTTCTAGTGAATAGTGCTAGATTAGGCCTTAATGGAAAAATGGATGTAAAAGAGTCCAAAAGTATTCTAGACTTAGTTTGGATTATAAAAATGCTTTAAAAGCTTAAATTATTTTCCTACATCATTTAAGAGGGCTTAGTGGTCATTAAAGGCAGTTAGGAAGAAATAATGAAAAGTTTCTATAATGTTGTTGTTATACACTGAATTTGCACCTCTGATCTCAAGCTCTCTTAGTCTTGATAATCTAGTATAACATGGGAATCATCTCAAGGTTGTGGGACCTTTTGCTAACTGAGATGAGACCTCCATATTCTAGGCTGGTTCCTCTTGGATAATCACCTTGATTTGCCTTTAAATAGGAAAGTAAACTTTGAGGGAAATGGATAGAAGGAGTACATGAAAGGGAAATGACTGAAAGCAAATCTACCTACTAGGTGATGCACCGAAATTAGGGTATGAATCTCAGTATAGAGGAATGAAAGCAGTAAAAGGCTTAGGTCTAGGAGATCATAGCTCTTTAAATAGGCTTGCATAAATATTTCATAAGAAGGTCCAAAACAAAAAGAGGCTATTTCAGGAAAAGATGGTTTTCACAAACAATAGCATTATTGAAAATTCAGGCACAATTTATGACCTGCAAACAACATCCACTTCTACAACTAGGCATAGGAATGAGACATGATTGTTAAGGGGTTAAAGTATACCCACTGAGACATTCACATCCAATCACCCACAATAATGCATGAAATTGCAGAAAAAGAGAAGGACCAAGAACCCTAAGCTATCATTGAGGAACATGTAAAAATACTGAAAACCATTAAGAGATAACTCAAATAAGAAGACATAGAGACAGGAGAAATGTCATAAAATATCTTTAGTATCTGAACAATCAATGAAAATTACAATTGTAGAAAGATAAAAGGGTAGGAAAATTGCCACTAATTACTCTCTGAGAAAGAAAACTTTCTTTTTTACAACTATCAGATTCTCCGCACAATAGGCTCCAAAAAATAATATATACAACTCTGCCCGTAGGTAGGAATTAAAAATATCTCAATTAGGGCTACATAGATATGCATAAAATAATCCAACCCCAAAAATAGTCACTTCTGATCATAAATGTTTCTCTGAAAATATCCAACGGATCAGATATATCTCCCTTTGCATGCCCATCTCTGTACTTGATCATGCCTGTAGATAAAAGACCTCGATCCATCTACTTCTCTGCAAGTCGGGCTGTCATGAATGCCCAAAATCTGATCTCAAATCCTCAAAAGGACCCAAAAATGGCAGCCTAAATCCTCTGCAAAATCTCCCAGCTACAACTACCTTCAGAATTATCAATTCTCAACTACCCACACTCGCAAGTGTCTCTACAAAAAAAGGCCAGCCAACAAAGTTGCACCACCTAAAAAAGTCAACAGTCACATGATCGCATGAGCTCAAAAGCTTTTATGCGATCATGCAATAGCTCTTTAGAAAACTTGCCTCCACTTGCCACATAGACACTCTGGACCTGCAAGACATAACACCTACCAAACTTTTCCATGTGGCCCAACAAGAACTGAACACCTTGACTGTACCCATGACCACACCGCTTTGAAAAAGTCAACAGTTGCATGATCGCATGAGCTAAAAAAAGCCTCATGTGATCATGCAACAAGCCTTGAGAATCTGTCGGTCTTCTACGCAAGACAATTGGCCCCGTCAAATTTTTCCACGTGTCAACCACAGACCGCTTGTCACATGGTCACATGCAAGATACCTTGGCCTCATTTTGACTGCAACCTCTAACTCGGCCTTCACCTCAGGTTCACCTTGTCCCTTAGTCGCCAAGTCGCTAGAAACTTTCCTTAACACTAGTTCCATTTGATGACTACGAGAAATCCCTCAACCACACAATCGCGCATCCAAAAATTGAGATTCCAATTGGATGGTGGGTGCAAGATCTCATGGGGTCAGAAGATCTCATGAGATCTTGCGACCACCGTAGATCTCTTTCCACCGCCACCAAACTACAAGCTCTAACAACATGGAAAATGGTTTGTCGCATGTTCGCATAGCCTAAAAGAGGGCTATGTGATCATGTGATAGACCACTAGCAGTTCTTTGAAAACCATCAACTGTGCCCACCGATGCCACTTGGCATTTTGTTATTCATCCCAGTGGCTGGAAGCTTTCACCTCGGCAACCCCTGGCATCAGACCCACTGTAACTTCTAGATTCCCATCTAACGGCAGGTGTAAGATCACATGGCCAAAGAATATACCTTACACTTTTACACCAACCACAAATATCCTTTCAACTAGGACCCCACAGACACATCAGCCCATCTACAAAAAAAAAAAGCATCGGACGGTTGTCGCTATACCGCCAGCTTAAAAAGGTATCAACTTTCTTTAGCGGTGTAGCGACAGCCAGAAGATCTCACCAAGCATTAAATTTTATAGATGGAGAATGGGCCCACTAATAGGTGTCATCTTAACGCATGATCAGAAGGGCAAGGAATATTCCTTGTGAACATGCGACAACCACAAGATTTTGAGGAAAGCCAGCTATGAGGGCCCACCAGGTCGGAGTTGCACACTTATGAAATGAATGCTGGCAGAGGAAGAAGTCCAAAACATAGAAGGGGTTGAAAACATAGAGGGTTTTTGAGTGAAGGTCAAAAACACACTAAGCTTTTAGAGCAAAGGTCAAAAACACACTGGGTTTTCAGGCCAAAAGGTAGAAAACAAACTGGACTTTCGACATTTGAGCATTTCTTGGAACAAATAGGATACAGCCAAAAAGGGAATGATAGGGAGCTTTTTGGGCTACATTTTGGTAACCTCTATGGGATGTAAGCCTGCTAGACATTTAAACCAGTTGCCTTGAGGCAATCCATTGGGCATAGGAGTCAATCTGAGCACAAAAACTTGGGAGGGACAAAAACTGAATAGGGAAGACAAACTTGTGCGCGAGCACTTCTTGGAAAATAGGAACTAACCTAGAAAGCAGGGAAAGAAAGCAAGAAACATATTTACAAGAATTTACAAGAAGGACCTATAGAGAGGGATTAATCTCAAAGCAAGGCTTCAAGTGGAAACCATTCACTGAGATTGGTAGGGCTTCTCCTTCGAGGGTTGAAAGCTAAAAAGCGTTAGATCCTCTACACTCTATTATAACAAATGGTCCACCCCAAAAGGAATCAAACTTTGTGTGCTTGCCAGGTTTTGACCTGAACTCATCCCATTTGAGAACTACATCTCCAACCTTGAAGTTTCTAACCCTAGCTCTTTTATCAAAGCTTCTCTTTGTTTGACTCTGATGGAATGCCATATCTTGCATTGATTTATCTATGATCTCTTCTAACTCCATCAACTAGGCATATCTGATTTGCATAGGATCACTTTCTTCAAACAAGGCATACTGAGTGGCCAAGTCCAAAGCTGGTAATTCAGTTAAAATAGATAACTTAGCCTCTCTACCGTACACCAACATGTATGGGGAATTACCAATGATTTTCTTTGGAGTAATTCTATCTAACCACAAGGTAGATCTCAATTTGGTATGCCAGTCCCTTTGACTATCTTGCGGGGTCCTTTTGATTATTCTAATCAAATTCTTATTTGTTGATTCAGCCAAATCATTCCCCTAAGGATAGTAATTGGAACTTGTATTCAGATAGATGCCCTTCTTGACTACCCACTCTGAGACTTTGAGGCCTGTAAATGCTAATGTATTGTCTGAAACTATAGAATCTAGAATGCCAAATCTATAAATGATGTCATCATAAAAACTTAAAACAACATTCTCATTAGCTTCTTTTAAAGCAACTACCTCTATCCACCTAGTGAAATAATCAGTTGTAGTGATTATCACTTGTGTCCTGCACTAGATGGAGGGTTAATCATGCCAATGAAATCTATACCCCACTTCATGAAGGGCTGCTCTATTTTGACTGGTTGTAGGGGTAGAGTTGCAAGTCTCTCTTTCCCTACAAAAATAGCACATTTGATGCATCTTCTAACATAATCATGACTATCTTTGAAGATAGATGGCCAATAGTATCCGACCCTTATGATCTTAAAAGCTGTAGTCCTAGGAGAGAAATGGCCACCAGAAGCTCCATTATGAAACTCAAATAAGACATCTGTAACCCTTTCCGAGTCTATGCATCTTAGAAGGACACCATTGTGATCCTTTCTAAAAAGAATTTCATCTATCAGCACAAAAGGAATAGATTGTAATCTGTAATACCTCCTTTTTGCTCAATCTAGGTCTAGAGGATATTGTCCTGCCTTCAAATAATTGATCATATTAGGCAACCAGATAGTTGCCTTGGCTTTATCTCCTGTAGAATGCACCACCAGAGATGCATCTATGTATTCCAATTTCTTTGAACTTTCATCTTCTGCTAGATGCTCACAAAGACCTCTTCCTCTAACCACCTTGGTAGTCTGAATATCTATGTCTTACTCCATCACCTTAGTGATCCAACCAGCTCTTTTTTCATTTAGGTTCATAGAAAGAAAAAATTCTTTGACACTTGGATGAGTAACCATCAAATGCACCTTGCTATGGGTCAACAAATGTCTGAATTTTTTGAGGCTCTTTACCACAGCAAGAACATGTTTTTCTACAAAAGAGTATC
Source organism: Chamaecyparis obtusa (assembly GCA_027943335.1). Taxonomy (NCBI): domain Eukaryota; kingdom Viridiplantae; phylum Streptophyta; class Pinopsida; order Cupressales; family Cupressaceae; genus Chamaecyparis; species Chamaecyparis obtusa. Next base: position 240,963 of record BSBK01006314.1, read on the forward strand.
TTTGTTCATACTCTTCTAAACCTTTGCTAAAGAAAGCAATAGGCTACTCCAATCCTTTAGTTTTTTCTTGAGTCAACATTGCAAATATAGCATCATGACCCCCATAAGCATAAAGGATAAAATCCTTACTGAAATTTGGGTTTAGGAGAGTAGGAGCTTCTGTTAAGGCTTCTTTAATAGCTTGGAAGTTAACTGTTCCTTCTTTGGTCCAACTAAAGGCTGAACCTTTCCTCAACATGGTTGCCAAAGGCTTGAGTAACTCTGCAATGTTAGGCAAGAATCTCCTAACAAAGTTAATATTTCTTATGAAAGATTGGAGTCCTTTCTTGTGATGTGGTAATGGTAGTTGTAAGATGGCTGCAATTCTCTCAGGATCCACTATAATTCCCTCTTTGGATACTACATATCCCAATAGTTTTCCTTCATGAACTGCAAACACACATTTCTTGGGATTAAGGGATATCCCAAATTCTCTGCATCTTTCAAAAATCCACCTCAAATGTCTGATGTGGTCTACTGCATGCTTTGAGTAGATAGTTATGTCATCTAGGTAGACTAGCACAAACTTGTACATGAGGCCCTTAAAGGCCATATCCATTGCTTTTTGAAATGTAGCACCTACATTTGACAAAACAAAGGGCATCTTCTGATATGCCATGGTTCCCCACTTGGTTGTAAATGTAGTCTTATATTGATCCTCTTCTTTTACTAAGATTTGATTGTATCCTAAATAGCCATCCAACAATGAGAATCTCTCAGATCCAGAGACACATTGTATAATTTGTTCTATAGAGCGTAGTGGATGGTGGTCTTTTAATGAGGCTCTGCTCAAATCCCTAAAATCAACACATAACCTCAGCTCCCCATTCTTCTTCCTGACAGGAACAAGGTTGGAAACCCAACTAGTATGTTTGATGGGGTAGATGATGCCACTTTCTATTAGTTTGAGTACTTCCTTATGCATAAGTGGTTCAAGCTTGGGATTAACAGGCCTTTGCTTTTGCCTTACTGGTTTAGCATTAGGCTCCAATTCAATAGTGTGCTGAGCAAGGGTAGGATCAAAACCCTTGAGGTCTTCATACCTCCATGCAAAAACATCACTAAATTATTTGAATAATTTAGTGTAAGCTTGTTTTTTTGAATTAGTGTTTACTTTTCTAAATTGTAGGCTCTTACCTGGTTCCAACTCTAATTCAGCATAATGTTCCTATTGGACTACCAGGCCAGCTTTATTTTTCTTGACTTCATCATCCTTGTTGAAGATAGTCTCTAAGGTGACAAGACCTTTAGGCATCTTATTAGATCTAAGTTGTATCACTTGATCACCATAGTTTTGTGATAACCTCTTTTGATTGTGCCTTGAAAAGACATCTTCTTCAAACAAGAACTACAAAATTTGTTCATCATTCTCAAACACTTGCCAACTAATATTATTATCAGAAAATTGAAGGTCTAATAATAATCTTGATGTGTTGTTGATCTGCCTCTTTTGAAATGCTATTGGGGATGTCAAACTAAGATCTAATAGCAGCTAACCTGTCAGCATTTCGATTTAATTTTCTAGCGATAGCAATGATATTGAAAGCATGGAAATCTTCAATTGCATCCAAAACTCTATGTTTGTATGCTTTCATGACATCATTTTTAGTTGCACTCATCCCTCTTACTTGGCTGACAACAAGTTCATTGTCACCATATACTTTTAATGCTTTAAGCCCTCTTTTTCTAGCCCATTCTAGTCAATTAACCAGACTTTCATACTCTGCAGTGTTGCTGGTGCAGGAAAAATTGAATCTAAAGGTAGTATAATACCTTTCTCCTTTTGGGGACACCAGCATAGCACCTCCACCAGAAACATGTCTACTTCTTCCTCCATCAAAAAATAGTTCCCAGACCTGACTATCCTGATCATCTAAATCAGTGTGTTCTTTGAGAAGGCTTGGTTCTATGGCTTGACTTTCTTGAATCAGATAACTCCCCAAACCAAAATCCCAAACAAGACTCTCTTGGATCTCTGAGGTTCTTTCATCTAGGAGAATATCAGGGATATTCTCTATTTTGGTGCTTGCTTCACTAATGGTTGGGAAATCATTGTCATCAAATATAGGGCAATTAGTATTGATGGAATTAGACACATATGGCTCTATATGATTTATTGCTAAGGCTTCTGATTTAATGGTGACTTTGGTACCATACCTTGTATGAAAGAGCATGTGAGACCAGTTAGAAGAAAGATAACCTCCTATCTTGGCTATGAACTCTCTTGAGAGACATATGCAAACAATGCAAGGAGATCTATGATATATATGTCGAGGAGAATGGAAAAATTAGGACTAGCAGGGAGAATTAGTCTGGTATCATTGGCCACACCTATAGTACTGATTAAGGATCCATCAAGTTGTGTAACCTTCTTTTGGAAGGGTTCATATTGAAGTCCTAATTGATCAACCACTTTCTTGGGCATTACAGTGCTAGTAGCTCCACTATCTACCATACAATTATGCACTAAAGATTTCTCAATAATTAAAGATACGTAAAAGGGAGGTGGATTTAAATTCCTACCTTGCTAGTTGGAGTCTCCTTTTCTTGATCAGTGTTGACCAACACTAGTTTTGTAGTTTCCTTTGTAGGTTGAGGATTTGTTGCCTCTCTCATGGCCTTCTCCAAAATTTCAAGTTGTCCTGGAACAGACAAAGAGTCCCACATAGACATGGTGACATTCACCTTCTTCATGTTGTCTACAATATTATAAGGTGCCACAGTGTGTGTTCTTTGTTGTGCTTTTACTATGATGGGTTCTGCTTCTTTTGGAACTTGGCCTTCTTTGCTTATGATGACAGGGGCCTCCTTGGATGTGATAGGGGCAACTTGCTATAGTGGCTCTATAGATGTAGTTGCCTTAGTACTAGAATCTTCTCTCTCCATGTCTTGGGCTCTCCTCTTTGCTCTTGTGTAGGCAACAAAAGCAGCTTCATCATTGACTCCATTGAAATCTGGTTGCTCCCAATTGAAAAGAGCAGTCTCATTCTCTTGTGTTTCTTGTTGAGGAGCTATCCCACTAGAAGGAGCTTCTATCTGAGCTTGTGAGGCATTTTGAACCATTAGTGCTTTGTTCATCCATCCATTAGAACACATAGCCTGATTGTGAGGCTAATTGTAAGGGAAACACCATTCATTATCCATGGCCATATTGTTTTGACTAGGAACCATATCCTTGACTGGATTTACAAAATTAAGAGGTGCAGGGTTATACGGTTGGAATGGTCTTTGATTAAAACTTTGTCTTTGCCCTTGATAGCCTCCTTGGTATGGTGACCTATTTTGTTGATAAAGCTGTCCTTGATTTTGGTAATGTTGATTAGGACTTTGGCCTTGTGATTGGAAGGGTGGCCTGATGCCTTGGTTTTGTTTCTTCAAGTTTGTGACCTCTTTGGTTAGAGTCTGCAACAAGTTTTCCATTTCTTGTATACTAGTTTTCTGACTACTCTTCACCTCTTGCAACCCTTGGGAGAAATTTGTTGCAGCATGTTCCTGACCACTGGTACTAGCTTGAGGTGCTGATATTATGGGAATAGGGGTAAATGGGGGTACCTGTTTGGGTGCAATGGGCTGAAGACTAGGGAAGATAGGCATGGGAGGTCTTCTCTGTGTCATGCCTGCTTGGATCAAACAATTTTTAGCCTTGATAGCAGTGTCAAAGGCTTGGGGTAAAGTGGTACCACCCATAGACTAGATCATGATAGAAATTTGTTTATTTAGACTTTGCAAGTAGTATAGGAAGGCATGGTCAGCTGATGGCCTTACAGAGACTGGGATTCTATTCCATGTTTTAAGGAATCTACTATTATAATCTATCATTTTCTCTTGAGGGTCTCTCTTTATAGTTGTTAATTACTCAACCAGAGACAAATTATCTGATTTATCCTCAAAATGATTGCCTAATGCATCCCCTAATTCATCCCATGAAGTAATAGAACCAACAGTTAAAATTCTAAACCACTCTAGAGCCTTACCTTTCAGAGATGCTACTAATAATTTGGTGGCCACATCCTCTTGAGTAATGTTGTGTATGTTGCAAATGGTGGTCACATCTCTTATGTGCTCAAAGGTTGTTGTCTGTCCCTCCCCTATGAAATTAGGTATACTCTTTAATGCCACCAAGGGCACATCATGATGCACTGCAAAATTTAATGGGCTCCCTTGATTGAAAGGTGAAAAGGCGAAATTTCTAGCCATTGTAGGAGGTGTAACTTGAAGATTAAAAACTATATGAGGTGTATTTTCTAGACTTGGATCTTCTTCCTCTTCTAAATCTCTGGTTAGAGATCTGCCTCTTCTTATGAAATGAAAGAGGAAAGGTCTCCTCTCTGAAGTATCAAGAGGTGTAGATTGGAATCTTCTTGCAAGAGATTCTCTCTGAGTTTACCTGACTTTGTAGCTTCTTTTCAAGGGTAACTCTGAAAATTCAGTAGGCTTTGAGCTTCTAGTCTCGATCTTTCTCATAAACCTTAAGCAAGGTTGGCCTGAGTCTTTGAAACTAGTGGAGTTGCCAAATATACTTGATAGAACAACCTCTAAAGGTCTGTATTATGCAATCTACATATCAGAGATGACATAATCTTCAATAGATGAACTTCTTTACTATCCCACCGGGCGTGCTAGAAATGTTATACAAAAAAATTTGTGCCTCTGATCTCAAGCTCTCTTAGTCTTGATAATCTAGTATAACATGGGAATCATCTCAAGGTTTTGGGACCTTTTGCTAACCAAGATGAGACCTCCAGATTCTAGCCTAGTTCCTCTTGGATAATCACCTTGATTTTCTTTTAAACAAGAAAGTAAACTTTGAGGGAAAGGGATAGAAGGAGTACATGAAAGGGAAATGACTAAAAGCAAATCTACCTAGTAGGTGATGCACCAAAATTAGGGTATGAATCTCAGTATAGAGGAATGAAACCAATAAAATTCTTAGGTCTAGGAGATCATAGCTCTCTAAATAGGCTTGCATAAATATTTCATAAGAAGGTCCAAAACAAAAAGAGGCTATTTCAGGAAAAGATGGTTTTCATAAACAATAGCATTACTGAAAATTCAGGCACAATTTATGACCTGCAAACAACATCCACTTCTACAACTAGGCATAGGAATGAGACATGATTGTTAAGGGGTTAAAGTATACCCATAGAGACATTCACATCCAATCACCCACAACAATGCACGAAATTGCAAAAAAAGAGAAGGACCAAGAACCCTAAGCTATCACTGAGGAACATGTAAAAATATTGAAAACCATTAAGAGATAACTCAAATAAGAAGACATAGAGATAGGAGAAATGTCATAAAATATCTTCAGTATCTAAACAATCAATGAAAATTACAATTGTAGAAAGGTAAAAGGGTAGGAAAATTGCCAATAATTACTCTCTGAGAAAGAAAACTTTCTTTTTTACAACCTCCAGATTCTTTGCACAACAGGCTCCAAAAAACAATATATACAACTCTGCCCGCATGCAGGAATCAAAAATATCTCAATTAGGGCTACATAGATATGCATAAAATAATCCAACCCCAAAAATAGTCACTTCTGATCATAAATGTTTCTCTGAAAATATCCAACCGGTCAGATATATCTCCCTTTGCATGCCCATCTCTGTACTTGATCATGCCTACAAATAAAAGACCTTGATCTATCTACTTCTCTACAAGTAGGGCTGTCATGAATGCCCAAAATCTGATCTCAGATCCTCAAAAGGACCCAAAAATGGCAGCCTAAATCCTCTACAAAATCTACCAGCTACAAATGCCTTGGGAATTATCAATTCTCAGCTACTCGCACTCGCAAGTGTCTCTGCAGAAAAAGGCCTGCCAACAAAATTGCACCACCTAAAAAAGTCAACGGTCGCATGATCGCATGAGCTCAAAATATTTTATGCGATCATGTGACAACTCTTTAGAAAACTTGCCTCCGCTTGCCACATAGATGGTCAGGATCCGCAAGACATAACACCTGCCAAACTTTGCCATTTGGCCCAACAGGAACCGAACACCTCAGCTGGACCCACAACCACACTGCTTTGAAAAAGTCAATGGTCACATGATTGCATGAGATAAAAAAAGCCTCATGCGATCATGCGACAAGCCTTGAGAATCTATCGCTCTTCTATGCAAGACAGTTGGCCCCGTCAAACTTTGCCATGTGTCAACCACAGGCCGCTTGTCACATGCTCACATGCAAGATACCTTAGGCTCATTTTGATAGCAACCTCTAACTCAGCCTTCACTTTAGGTTCACCTTCTCCCTTAGTCACCAAGTCACTAGGACCTTTCCTTAACCTTGGTTCCATCTGGCAACTACGCAAAATCCCTCAATCGTGCAACCGCGCATCCGCAAACTCAGATTCCAATCAGACGGTGGGCACAAGATCTCATGGGGTCAGAAGATCTCATGAGATCTTGCGAGCATCGTAGATGTCTTTCCACTACCACCAAATTGCAAGCTCTAACAGCGTGGCTAATGATTTTTCACATGTTCGCATAGCCTAAAAGAGGGCTATGCGATCATGTGATAGACCGCTAGCGGTTCTTTGAAAACCATCAACTAGGCCCACCAATGCCACTTGGCATTCTGTTATTCATCCCAATCACTGGAAGCTTTCACCTCAGCAACCCCTGGCATCGGACCCACTACAACTTCCAGATTCCCATCTAACGGCGGGTGTAAGATCACATGGCCGAAGAATATACCTTACGCTTTTATGCCAACCTTAGATCTTCTTTCACCTAGGACCCCATTGACACATCGACCCATTTACAAAAACAAAAAAAAAAAAGCATCAGACAGTTGTCGCTATACCTCTAGCTTAAAAAGGCATCAACTTTCTTTAGTGGTGTAGCGACAGCCACAAGATCTTGCCGAGCGTTAACTTTTATAGACGGAGAATGGGCCCGTCGATAGGTGTCATCTTGTCGCATGATCACAAGGGTAAGGAATATTCCTTGCAAACATGTGACAACCACAAGATTTTGAGGAAAGCCAGCTACGAGGGCCCACCAGGTTGGAGTTGCGTGCTTAAGAAATGAATGCCGCTAGAGGAAGAAGTCCAAAACACAAAAGGGGTCGAAAACACAAAGGGTTTTTGAGTGAAGGTCAAAAACACACTAAGCTTTCAGAGCGGAGGTCGAAAACACACTGGGTTTTTAGGCCAAAAGGTAGAAAACACACTGGACTTTCGACACTTGAGCATTTCTTGGAACAAACAGGGTACGGCCAAAAAGGGAATGATAGGGAAATTTTTGGGCAACACTTGTCATGACAACATTAGCATTTTTGGGAAATATTGCATCCAACATCAACAACCTTGATTCCCTTTGGAGTTAGGGGATGTAATGAATGCTTCATGGCCTAAAAACTAGGAAAGGGCATATTTTAGTTCAGATATAATCCCATTTCCCAAGGTAGGTTGTAGAGAGAAGTTTTTGAGTTTGACTAGAGACAGTGTGTTCAGATTTGCAGTGACAGTCGACTAGTTTTGTGTGTAAGAGTGAATATATGTATTGAAGACATAAAATTAGTGTTATATATGTGTTTTTTGGATAGTTTTAAGAGTTTTTTGTTGAGTGACAAATTTTTTTTGAGTTCCTTAGGTTAGTCTATTAAATCATTTTATAAGTAGTATAGTTGTTGGTGTTCATAGAGTGGTTTTTAGTTTCATGGCTCCCCCATAGAACCAACCATGGAAATCTCTAGGGTTTGGATGAAGATGTTATGGGATCATTTTTACTATTTATATCTGTAGGGAGGAAGCATGAAGAACCATATGGCCATTTTTAAGGTCATGCCCTAGGCGAGACTAGTGTAGTCGACTAGGTGCATGTTAGAGAAGAATTAGTGTGCAATTATAGGGGGGGAGTGAAAGGCATGAATGGAGTAAGGTTTCATATAGACCAAATACATATTGTTACCTAGTAGTGATATTAGACATTGGCCAATCCACTAACATAGATTTCTAGGAAGAAATCAGTAGCTTGCTTAAAAATAGCCCTATTAGCCCTATAATCTAGGAATCTACTATACAAAGGCCTTAGAACCCTAAAACCCACAAAATCTCTAAGGTCTCCCAAAAGGGTATCCAAATGTCAAGTTATATTTTGAGGTCATTTGGAAGTTTTTAGAATGAAATGAGAAAAGAACCCTTTCTAGGGCTACTAGAAATCATTAGACCTAATAAGCTAAGGGCAAGCTAGATAGTGAACCCGATGAGAAAGATATTTGAATCATATTCAAATGGGATTATTAGGCATATAAAAGGATGTTATAATGGAGAATGCACCCCCTACAACACTTGTGACAAGTTCATGGTGAATGAGCACTTGGAGTCATCCAAGGAGGATTGAGACATTGAAGCAATCTAAATGGTAGTTATCCTTCAAGGTGAAGCACAAAAGGTTTGAATCATAGAGTTGAGTTGGGAAAGTATTAGGCTAGAAGAGAAAAGACTCTTAAGGTCCTAGAAGATAGTATGAATCTTTGAGAAGATATGATAGTAAGGTTCTATAGATCAATTTGTGCAACTACAACTAGGAGAATATATATCATTACTTCATTCATGGCTTTAATCCATTCATCATTCTCAAGTGCATCTTTAACATTTTTAGGTTCAAATTCACAAACTAAGCATATTTTATTTCTCAAATTACTTCCTGTCATCATGTCATCTTGCTTGTCTCCAATAATCTGATTATGTGGATGGTGTCTGCTGACAAATTTTACTAGCACTTGCTCTATTCATTGTTCATCATTCTGTGTAGGTTCATGATCTTCCTCGGTAACTATTTCTTGATTATTAGTCTCTGTAGGCTGATGCTTAGTATCATTATCCCATTGCTTGATAATTTTAGGTTGGTGCTTGGGTAGAGTGTCAGCTTGCTCAATGTATGTAAATCTACCATAATCTTTTGGTTCCTTTTTGCTTTCTTTATCATTTTTCTTAGAAAACTCATCAACCCTCACATTTTCACTTTCATTCATTTTATTAGTAACCTTATTCAAAAATTTTAAAGCTTTTATTTTAGTATAATATCCTAGGAATATTCCTTCATCACCCTTTGAGTCAAATTTCCCATTTCTATCATCTTTCAAAATGTAACGTCTACTTCCAAATATTATGAAATAACTTACATTCAGTGTGTAGCCATACCATAACTCATAGGGTGTCTTGTTTGAATCTTTCTTCAGTTTTACTTGGTTCAATGCATATACAATAGTACTAACAACTTCTCTCTAGTATGTTTGTGCAACATCCTTTTCAATCATTAGTGTTCTAGTACAATCAACAATAGATCTATTCCTCCTTTCAACAATTCCATTCTATTATGGTGTTCTTGGTGCATAAACCTATCTTTTAATTCCATGCTCATTACAAAAGTTAGTGAAATCATCATAAATAAACTCACCACCTCTATCAAATCTCAAGAAATTTAACTCTTTTCCACTTTCTCTTTCCACTTTAGCTTTATACCATTTAAACATCTTAAAATATTCAGATTTTTATTTCAAAAACATGACTATCATTAACCTAGAGTAGTCATCAACAAATAAGATAAAATATATGTTTCCATAATAACTCTTAGTTCTCATAGGACCACACAAGTTAGTATGAGCCAACTCTAAAATAGAATTAGATGAATAGTTTTTCCTCTTGAAACTAGATTTTGACATTTTTCCCATTTCAAATTGTTTACAAATGACATAGTCAGGTTTAGATAAGCTCAGTAAGCCTCTAACTCTCCTCTTCTTACTAATTTTAACCATGTTATCAAAATTTACATGACATAAAATTTTGTGCCATAACCCCACATCTTTAGTTCTAGCCAATAAACAAGAAGTTTCAGCATTGTCAAGATAAAATAGATTACCTTTAGATTGTTCACCAGTACCGACCAACTTTCCAATCTCATCATAGATTTTTACCTTTCTATTTTCAAATGCAACTCCATGATTTGAGTTATTCAGCTATGCTACACTCAAAAGGTTATAGTTAAGTCCCTTCACCCAATATGCATTCTCACATCTGATCTTATTGTTCAACAAGATAGATCCTTTTCCTTTCAGTAGACAAGGTGTATAATTTTTCATTTTAAAAAATCCACCATTATAATGTTTAAGGTATTCAAATTTCCTTCATCACCAGTCATATGATGTGTACAACCACTATCAATAATCCAAGTATCAATCTTGCTAGCTTTAGAAATGAGTGTTATTTCAACATACCTTTCTTCTTCCTCTGAATCTTCTTCCAAAGTTGCAAATACCACCTCAATGTCTTCATCATTATTGGTGTTGGTGTCAGTTTCATCATCATCTTCAATGAGCTAACATGCTTTCTTGCCTTTGTCTTTGTAGTCTCAGTTGCTTCTTTTGTCTTTCTGTCATTTGCCTCTATGTTCTTGGTTATCTATCTTGTCAAACTTTCTTTCACCAGATCATTCATTGTCTTTGTCATCTCATTTCCTATTAGGACATCTAGTTGCAATGTGGCCAATTTATTTATAGTTAAAATATACCAAAGGTAATTTCCCTTTATATATTCCTTTACCTTTCTACAGTCTTCTAACCATTAATTCTTCAAGTTCATCAAGATCATCCTCATCACTGTCACTATCACTCTTATTTATTATCATGTGTTTACTGCTTGATTTAGAAACTTTTTGATGTAGGAGTATCCTGGGTGTAAGAGCAATCTTGCATCACCTGAAAAAATATTTCTAGTTTCTTTTCAATAAGGGCCATCTTGTGTAGAGCTGCTATTTATGGAAACTTGTTATTTTTATTAAGTTGGTCATACAATCTTAGAATGTTCTGATTTCACAGTTGGAGGTTCATCTTAGTCATATCAGCCTACCTTTAAAGTTTCATTGCTAGATCAAGTCTGGTTTTGAAGATATTAAAACTTTTCAGTTTTGGAAACAGGGTATAGAAACTTTGAACTCAATTTTGAAGGCTTTAGAGGCCCCAGATGAGGTCTAATTTTCAAATGAATGAAGCTTGCTTGATTCAAGTGTTGTAGAGCTCCTCGCGCCCTTTCCAAAATGGGGTTATAATAGTCAATTGGGTCAACGGGTGATGACTTATGGTCTACAGAAGTTGGGTCACTCGAAATGGCAGAAAATAATTTTCCTTCAAAATTTCTTTTTGGGTTTCAAAAGTTATTATGAGCTGACTTTGATGTAATAAAATGAAAAATAAAATAATGCTAATTTTGGTCAGCCCTTAGGGTTAAATTTTTGGAACCTTCTCAAGCAGTGGAAATTGCCTATATAAAGAAGCCCCATAGTGTTGTCTAGGGTAGTTTTGGGTAGATCTGGGTAATAAATTCGAGGCTTTGTCCTATGAAATATTGTAAGGGAATGCCCACGTGGCTTTGCATATTGTAATTCTGAAAGTTTGTAATTCCACATTTATGGAGATAATAAGAAGCCCATTTTCTGTTCTTCCATATTGTTGTTGTTTCTTTGTTTCTATTATGTGTTTGTGGTATTAAGGGGAGCACCCTTCATCAAGTGGTATCAGAGTAGGAGTTCTTGAGTCTATAAATAGATCACCAACTGTGAGGCAGTTTGCACCAGGACCATGGTTAGGGTTTCAGCGTGCATCATGAAAATGCCTCCACGAAGGGAATGTGGCGGAAGAGCTGGTGTTGTAACACCTAAGGTTAGAGTGCTCCATAGACAAGTGCGAGCATTGAGAGAAGAGATTCATAGAGGAATGAATCTTAATGTCAGAGATGAAAGAGAGGATGAAGCTGAAGAAGAAGATCAAGAAGGAGAAGTTGAAATTGTGAACCAGGAGGAAGAAAGACTTTTTCGGGCCATTTCCAAGATTGGGAAAAGACCTAAGATTGAGGTTCCTGCATTTTCAAGAAATCTTAACCCAGAGGATTTGATCGACTAGATCAATGAATGTGAAGAATATTTTGAGTATAAAGATATTGAGGATCCTGATAGGGTCAAATTCATGAAGGCCAGACTGAAAGGTCATGGGAAGATCTTGTGGCAAGAGATTCAATTAGATTGAAATAGAAGAGGGAAAGATAAAATCACACGATGGGATCGAATGGTGGATAAATTAAAGTGGCAATTCATTCTTGTTGATTATGAGCTTGACCTACTGAAGAAGATTCAAAGTTTGAAGCAAGCAGGAAGATCTATTCAAAAGTATACAGAGGAGTCTTGCTGAGTGGTGAGAATGAACCTGAGCAAAGGAGGAGCTTGTTTCACACTAGATGCAAGTGTGAGGGTAAATGTTGTGATGTGATTATTGATAGTGGAAGCACTGACAATTTGGTGTCAAAAGAGATGGTGACAAAGTTGAAGCTCAAGAGATAGAAACACCCACATCCATATCGGATTGCCTGGGTGTAGGATGACCACAAGGTCATGGTCAGTGAATAGTGCCTAGTAAAGTTCAAGATTAGTGGGCACCATGATGAGGTACTATGTGATATCATACCTATGGATGCATGTCACATGTTGTTGGGTAGGCCATGGTAGTTTGATAGATGTGTTGTACATGATGGTTGTGCGAATACCTATTCCCTGACAAAGGATGGAGTACGACATAAGCTAAAGTCATTGAAGGAGATTGAAGAAAAGGTATGTGGTAATGCAAGAATAAGTTTTTTTGGTGGAAGGAAATTCCTAGATGGTATGAGGCATGAGCATGTGTGTTTTGCTTTAATTCCATAAAGAGGAAGTAGAGGATGTACCTATAGAGGTTGCAGATTTGTTGAATGAGTTTCAAGATATTGTATCTGATAATGTACCTGATGGATTACCACCTGTAAGGAAGATCAATCATCAAATGGATTTGATTCTAGGAGCTAGTTTTCCAAACAAGGTAGCACACAGAATGACACCAGTAGAAAGTGAAGAGTTGAACAGACAAGTACATGAGTTATTGCAGAAGGGGTTGAGTCGAGAGAGTCTGAGTCCCTTTGTTGTACCAGTGGTATTAGCACCAAAGAAGAATGGATAATGGAGGATGTGTATAGATTCTAGAGCAATAAACAAGATCACAATCAAGTATCAATTTCCATTGCCACGAATGGATGATATTATGGACTATTTATGTGGGGCTGTGTATTTCTCAAAGATAGATCTGAAGAGTGGATATCACCAGATTTGGATCAGAGAAGGAGATGAATGGAAGACTGCATTCAAGACAAAGGAAGGACTATATGAGTGGTTAGTCATGCCTTTTGGGCTAACCAATGCACTAAGCACTTTCATGCAGCTCATGAACGAGGTTCTAAAAGAATTTCTAGATAAGTTTGTCATTCTTTACCTAGATGATATTTTGATCTTTAGCAAGACATTGGAGGAACATATGATGCATATTCGTATGGTGTTTGAGAAGTTGAGAAATGAGAAATTGTTGATTAATTTGAAGAAGTGCATTTTTGTGAAGAAGGAATTAGTGTATTTGGGATTTGTAGTTTCAGCAAAAGGTCTGAAAATGGACCCAGAGAAAGTACAGGCTATCCTTGAATGGCCTACTACAAGGAGTGCTATTGAGGTAAGATCTTTTCATGGTTTGGCTAGTTTTTATAGAAATTTTATCAAAAATTTTAGCAGTATTTGTGGACCCTTGACTGGAACAATGAGAGGGTATAGAAAAGAGTTCAAGTGGACTAATGGGGCAGATAAGAGTTTTAAACTATTGAAACAAAAAGTTACAAAACAACCTATTTTAGCCCTTCCAGATTTTAATAAGGTGTTTCAAGTAGATTGTGATGCTAGTGGTAATGCAGTAGGAGCTGTTATGAGCCAAGAAGGTAAACCTATTGCTTATTTCAGTGAGAAGTTGAATGATGCCAAGAGAAAATATTATGTTTATGATCAGGAATTTTATGCTATAGTTTAGGCATTGAAGAAGTGGAGACAGTATCTGCTTCCTAAGGAGTTTGTTTTGTATACTGATCATCAAGCTTTGCAATATTTGAATAGTCAAGGAAAGTTGAACCAAAGGCATTTGAAATGGGTTGAGTTTTTGTAGATTTATACATTTGTTTTGAAACACAGAAGTGGAATGTCTAACAGGGTTGCAAATGCGCTTAGCAGAAGGCAACTATTGCTGACAGAGATGCAGATTGAGGTGGTTGGGTTCAAGGAACTCAAGCATTTGTATCCAGAAGATCCTAATTCTGGTGAAGCTTGGAAAGCTTGTATAGAACCTATTACTCTAGACAGAACAAATTCATTGGATTTCATCATTTAGGATGATATGCTCTTCAGAAGGAGTTAGTTGTACATTCCAAGAAGTTCTATGAGGGGGAATCTCATCAAAGAGAAGCATAGCGGAGGATTGGCTGGACATTTTGGTCATGATAAAACCCTTTCTTTGGTTACTGAGAATTATTATTGGCCACAGTTGCAGCAAGATGTGAAGAAGTTTGTACAGAGTTGCAGAGTATGTCAGATGGAGAAAGGAGTGAAGCAGAATACAGGGTTGTGTCAGTCATTACCTATACGAGAGAAGCCTTGGGAGGATATCAGTATGGAATTTGTTCTTGTTTTACTGAGGACTCAATGGGGACATGATTCAATTTTTGTGGTGGTTGAAAAATTTTCAAAGATGGCACATTTTATTCCCTGTAAGAAGACTAATGATGTTGTTCATGTAGAAGAATTGTTTTTCAGAGAAGTAGTGAGACTACATGGTTTGCCAAAGACCATAGTTTCAGATGAAGACACTAAATTTGTTGGATATTTCGAGCACACATTATGGTAGAAGTTGAAGATAGATTTGAAGTTCAGTTCATCACATCATCCACAGACTAATGGATAGACATAGGTGGTGAATAGGAGTTTGGGAAATTTGCTGAGATGTTTGGTTGGGGTTAAGCCAATAGGATGGGATTTGATTTTACCACAGGCAGAATTTGCATACAATAATTCTATTAATAGGAGCACTGGTAAATCACCATTCCAGATTGTATATGGTAGTAGTCCCAGAAATGTATTTGAATTGAGAAAGATAGATAAAGGAGAAATAAATAGTGCTGAAGCTGAGGATTTTGCAGAACACTTGAAGAACATCCATGAGGAGTAAGGAAGCATATTACCAAGATGAATGCAGTATAAGGCTAAGGTAGATGAGAAAAGGAGGCATAAGGAATTTTAGGTTGGAGATGAAGTCATGGTTCATCTTCGGAAGGATCGATTTCTAGTTGGTACATACAACAAGCTCAAAATGAAGAAGTTTGGGCCATGTAAGATACTAAAGAAGCATGATTCAGGAAATGCATATGAGGTAGAATTGTCTATTGAGTTGAATATTTTACCAGCGTTTAACATTTCAAATTTGATAGAGTATCATGAAGGAGGTGTTGAAGATGAGATCATAGCAGCACAGTGGAGTATTCCAGCAACTAGTTTAGATACTAAGGAGATTGAGGATATACTGGATAGTCATGTTGGCAAAAGCACAAGGAACAGGACATATGAAGAATATCTGGTCAAGTGGAAAGGATGACCTATTGAAGATTCATCATGGCTGACAAAGTAGGAGGTTAACCATCTTGGTTTCCCTCTTCACACCTGAATCATGACAGGGTCACTTCTCAAATTTCCTCGAGTGTCTGATGTAGGAGCATACTAGGTGTAAGAGAAATCTTGCATCACCCAAAAAAATATTTCTGATTTCTTTTCAATAAGGGCCATCTTGTGTAGAGCTGCTATTTATGGAAACTTGCTATTTTTATTAAGTTGGTCATACGATCTTAGAATATTCTAATTTCATATTTGGAGGTTCATCTTAGTCATATCAGCCTACCTGTAAAGTTTCATTGCTAGATCAAGTCTGGTTTTGAAGATATTGAAACTTTTTGGTTTTGGAAACAGGGTAGAGGAAATTTGAACTCAATTTTGAAGGCTTTAGAGGCCCCGGATGAGGTTGAATTTTTGGCTGAATGAAGCTTGCTTTGATTCAAGTGTTGTAGATCTCCTTATGCCCTTTCCAAAATGGGGTTATAATATTCAATTGGGTCAACAGGTCATGACTTATGGTCTATGGAAATTGGGTCACCTGAAATGGCAGAAAATAATTTTCCTTCAAAATTTCTGTTTGGGTTTCAAAAGTTATTTTGAGCTGACTTTGATGTAATAAATTGAAAAATAAAATAATTCTAAGTTTGGTCGGCCCTTAGGGCTAAATGTCTGGAACCTTCTCGGGCGGTGGAAATTGCCTATATAAAGAAGGCCCGTAGTGTTATCTAGGGCAGTTCTGGGTAGATCTGGGTAATAAATTCGAGGCTTTGTTCTACGGAATATTGTAAGGGAATGCTCACGTGGCTTTGCATATTGTAATTCTAAAAGTTTGTAATTCCACATTTGTGGAGATAATAAGAAGCCCATTTTCTATTCTTTCATATTGTTGTTGTTTCTCTGTTTCTGTTATGTGTTTGTTGTATTAAGGGGAGCACCCTTCATCAATTTTCAAGGATGACATAGATGTAGACTCAACACTTGGAATAATATTGTTATCATAGTTATTCAAATCAAAAGTAGTTAGTTTACTGATTAGGCTATCAAGTGTAAGATGATTACTTGGAGCTATGATCATTTCATGGATTGTGGAGATTCTAATAGCATAGATAGGCAAAAAGTTTCTAAGAATTATACTTACAATAGTGTCTCCATCAATAATAACTCTTGCTCCTTGGATAGCATTGACAATCTCCTTAATTCGGTTGTTGTATTATGAAATGTTTTCTCCTTCTTTCATCTTCATGTCATCAAACTTTCCTCTAAGAGTCTCATCTTTTTCCCTTATCACATTTAGATCTCCTCTGTGAACTAGTATATGTTTTTCCCACATTCATTTGACAGTATTACAAGTCTTGACATCTTCAAATTTGGCATATGATAAGGAAGCAACAATCTCTACCATTGTGACATTATGTTGATGTCTATCTCTTATCTGATCAATAGTCAAGGGTCCAATTGGTTGGATGTAATCCTTATCCAAGTAGTATGTAGGACATTCTCCAATCTAGATATATGCAATGTCATTTTGCTTTTCCATGTCAAAAATTTCTCTTTTTTCATCTTTGGGACCTCTCTCTTATACATCTTGTGATCTTTAGCTTAATTCCTTCAAAATTTTCTTTCCAAGGACTCTTTTCTTTTATACCAATTGGTAGATAACTAAGAGGGGAGTGAATTAGTTAAGTACAATTACCCTATAGTCCCAAATCTCCTAGATGTATATATAAAAACTTTTCAATCAAATAATCAACTTTGTAAGGTATCAATAGTGTCTTTCTCTTCATCTATTAATTGATAATAAATTTAATACTATGTTTACCGATCTATCTAGTTATGAAGTGTGTAAAGAAAAATAACAATTCAACACATCGTTCACACATAACACATAGATTGTTAACATGTAAACCCTATTAGGGGAAAAACCACGCGGGACTAGTAACCCAAAATAATTCACTCTTTTGAAGTGAGCTCAGTTAGGATCTAACCCTGTTAAAGGTTACAAAACACACTATAACATGTGACCTAGTTAGAGAATTTATCACTAACAATTCTCCTTTGACTAGCATTCACTATGGGGAAACACGAAAACAATCAACATTCATTAAATGTCATATTGAAATACAAAAAGACTGCTAAGTGTCACTTGGTTAAGATGTTTTTCTATAACAATGGTTAAACTGATACAATAATGATCTAATTCAAATACAAGTAATATTTGTAGACTTTCAGATCTATGTTAACCTTAAAATATGTCCCCTATACAATAATCAATTCAACCCTTCATGTCCTCCAATTTTATTCCACTTGATGTATACTTCTCTAATGCTTAGTAATGTTTACAGTTCACTCAGTTCTATCTTTAACCAGTTTGATCAGTGCTTCATGAAAATAATCCCTTTCACATGAATTCCCCTACAATATCAAAAATCTCACACTCAATAATGAATCCCATGTCTCTTTAAGTAGAAAACATAAACCATTTTCTTTCCATTCGTTGATTTTTCCTCGTAATCTTCATCATTCATTTTTACCACTTTAACTTTTCTCAAAAGTTATGTCATTAATACATTTCATTCTCATTCATCTGATCAATCTTGAATTTTGTCATCTATTAGATCATCATAACAAACTTTATCTTCTACTAGGAATTATAAGAAATCATTCATCTCATCAATTCAGTCAGTTGTTATAAACTTTATTTATTTATTTCGGTCGATCAATACCAGAATGTGTTGGTGATTACCTTCTTGGGTAATATTATACTTGGTATACAATACACTAGCTCGATTATATAGAAATCTTTGTTTACCAACCAAATAAACTTATTCAGTTATGATCTTCAATACATCAAAAAATCATGTAATGCAATCAAGTCAACAACATGATTCCATAGACTCATCAATAAGTTATCCAATGTATACCATAGCCATATCTGTCATATCCATCTTATCTTCATGTAGATATATCATTCCTTTACCATTTTTTGTACTTATATGTTTGTAACCATCATGATAAGTATTGTCAAAAGTAGTTGACATCAATGACAATACATTGACTGATTTAATTGTCTTACATATCACTTCAGTAGCTCGGTGACCATCAATCACTTTCTTTCACTTGTCCATTCATTCCATCGAGATATTCAATCAGTTGTAGGTTATCGAGGTGATATGGACCAGAGGGATTAGGATAAGATAGGAAATATGGACCAAAGGGAGTAGGATAATGTAAAGTAGATAGGACATGTGACACCTCTAGGGAGATTCCTAACCTTGTCAATATCAAAGTTGGGAAAATGGGATATGGAACCTAATAGGATAAGGGATATGAGGGAAATCAGATAATGGAAATATTGACAAAATCAATTGAAGAAAAGTGTCATGTGTACACTTTTCTTCCAGGTTTTCATCATGGTACTTGTCCAAAATGCCTATTTTCCAGGTTTTCACTATTGCAGGAAACTATTTATCTTTATTCTTTTTCTTTTGTTTCCAAGACACTTGTTTTCGAGGTTTTCATCAAGGCAAGTATTTTATTTTATTTTTCTTTTTTTCAGCATTTAACTTTTTTCATTTTTTTTCAATTTTTTTTCTTTTTCTTTTTGACTTTTTTCTGAAGAAAATAGATGCGAGACATGACATGGATGAATGAATCAAGTGCATTATTATTTTGGATGGTACTCTTGAAACATATACAATAATGTACCATGACTATGATAGTATGCTCAAAGACTTTGGTAGGGTAATGACAAATGGATATGAAATCGATAGTTGGATAGGATAGGATAAAGATTATGCAATGGAATAGATAGGTTGGATGAAAGGCTAGAAAATAGGTGTTGGATAATGAAGGAAATGTAAAAAGGCTTGATTTTGAGTGGATGGAAATGGATGCAAGAACAACATCGACATACACCTTGAGGGGTGATGGAGTGATAGAGGAAAAAGAGATGTTGTATTTTGTGGAAGAATGGATATGGATTTTTAGACATAAGGATCTAAAATGGATTTGGAAGGTGAAAGACATTGAGATGGTATGATATCAGCTTAAAATGTCAACTTAGATTTTTCTTTAGGACATTGTACTTCAAGAAGCTTCATGGGATTCCACATGCATTTTTATTTTTCAATTTTTTGTGAGTCCTTGGAATGCATTGATTGGAAAAGAGATTTAGGAACCCATATTTCTTTTGGTTTTTCTTTTTTCTTAATAGGTCTTTGTGGACTTTTTAAAATTTCTTTTTCTTTTTGGATCATATTTTTCTTTGTATTCACATGTCAATTAGATTGAACATGTTTCTTCTTGAATTCATGTGGATTTATTTAATTATTGGAATTTATTATTGGATTTATAGAGGGATAACAATGACATGGAGGCTTTGTGGATGGATGGAAAGTTCTTGAAGATGTGTAGCTTTGTTGATTTGTATATGGGAAAGGGTAAGTGAATTTTGAACTATTGGATGGAGTAATATATGGACCTAAGATAGATGGAAGGGATTAAGGGGGAGGTATATGTTTGGATTTGGGTTTGGGAGTGGTACCAATTTTTTGAGAATGAGATTTATAACTGGGGTCATGACCATTAGAATTTTATTTGACATGAAATATATTTAAGATACCATTTGACTTGATAATGATTTCTTTGACTAGTGGGATACTTGTTGGCAGATGGGAGCCTATTTTGAGGTTGACATGATATGAAAGAAACAATAGGATCATAAAGTTGATTGGAATATAACCTAATGGAGGAATTCATTGTACATGTATGGGGATCATGATAATCTTGTACAAATGTGTTCAAATCATGAGGGGTATTAAGATAAACAATGGGATACTTTGATGGAATAGGAATAGTGATGAGATTATCTAGCTGTACAGGATGTTGTGGAGGATTTGGACGACTAGGACATGGAAATGGAGGGACTTTGAGGAGGATCCAAAGGGATGATAGGGTTTTTTCATGGACATGAAGATGAGGGTGTAATTTTATCTTGACTTGGAATTAGATCTTTATATTCCATTATAAAAGGATTAAACTCTTGACTATGGATTGAATCTTTAAAAAAATTAGAATGGAGGACATGATCTTGCTTAGGGAATGAAAGGGAAATTGAACTAGGAAAGACATTTTGGTCTTGAGATGGAAGGATATCATATAGGATAGGAGAGATAAGGATATTGGGATTATCATGAGACTTAAGGGAAATGGTATCTTCATTGAAAAATTGGGTGGGATTGGTCATCTTTGGGATCTTGATCTTGATTTATTTTAGGAGTCATTTTATCATTCTTTGAATGTGGATATGAATGTGAGACTATAGAAAGGGGTAAATGTTTTGACATGAAGGAGATTGAATTTGCATGGGGGACTTTGGAAAGGGATTAATTTTTTGACATGGAGGAGATGGACTTTGAATTGGTTCTCTTGAAAAGGATTACTTAAAAATAAAGGACATGGTGAAATTTTCTCTTATATTTGGAAATCATGAAAGGGATTAGCTTAGTAATTGGGACTAGCATGAGATTTTGTATGGATAGAACTTGGAGGGTTTCATCATTGGAAGTGCAACCTCAGGGTGATGGAGGGAATTTCTCTTGTGATGGTTTAGGGGATGAAGGAATGATGAAGGACATAGATGTTTCTTGAAGGTCAATTACTTGAGAGGAAATAGATGTGTCATCCATATGGTTGTTTTAGGATGAGCCATTACTATACATGGGTGAATTATTTTCTTTCTCCATAATGTTATGTACAAACTCCACATTTTGAAGAAATATATGCATGAATTTAGATTTTTGTTTCTCCTTAGGTGACCTTGTTGGTGACACCACATCAACATTTAGATGTTGTGAAGAATTTTTTGGGTTGAACATGTTCCAAAAAAGGTTTCCTATTTGTTATGCCTGACATGTTTGAACTTGTGCTTTTTTGAGGAAAACTTATTTATTTTGATGGCATAAAAGGTTTCTCATTAACATGAAATGTTCTTGGAGGAAAAGTTGTTTGTGATCTTGGTGTTGTTTGTCTTGTTGGAATAAGATGTTGTGAATTTTTTTGAGAGACACTTGGTTTCATTAGAATGAAGATTGGTTAAGTTATGCCACATTCAAGTTGGAAGGTTTTACTTTGAACTTGGTTGAATAATTGATTTGAAATTTTATCACATGGAGATTGAGTTGAAATCTGATTGACTTGAGCATCATCTGGGACTTGGTTGAATAAGGTTTTCTCTTGACCATGATTGAATTGGGCTTGGTCAAAGCTTTCATTTTCTTCATGTATTTATGAATTTTTTTGGGTATTTGTGATCCTCCAATGAGAGCTTTAACGTTAATTTTATCAAACCTTTCTTTTGGGCATTTAAGGGGTTTTGTAATGTCTTTTTTATTCCTTTTAGCATTTTTGAATTTTTGTTCCAGAATCTTAATTTATTTCTCCAATTTGTCTATCAACTTTTGAGTATAGTGAGTATGAGATTGATGTGATTGATCATGTGAGAATTTCTTTTGTCTTGGTTTAAAATATGTTTGGATCCCTTGTCTTGAGTGGTACATGGTGCATGGGTCTCTTGTCTTGAAGGGTACATGATGTTTGGGTCAAAATATTTTGATTGAAAAGGTATACCTTGTCTTGGGTCAAAGGGTATTTTTGGAGTGTTAATGGATTGATAGGAACCTTGCCTTGTAATAATTGGTATGATGAATAAATGTAAAATGCAACCTTTTTTTTCTTTTGGAAAACTTAGGGTATAATAATACAACCTAAATTATGTAAGGAACTTTTAGGAAATGTTAATGAAAAATGCAATTTAAGGAGGTATGTAAATTTTTGAAAGTTTGTTGCAATTTTGGAATGATAATGAAAAATGCAAGTATGTTTCTTTGGGGGAATTTTTTGAATTAAGATATGATATGAAAGCTAAGGCTTTATGCAAATTGGAAAATACAAACCTAAGAGTATAACCTTAGGAAGTTGAATACTGGATCTTGACTTTGAAATAGAGATAAAAGAAAAAAAATAAAAATGAATCAAACTGATAAGGGACCAAGTAAAACAATTCAAGAAATAGATAGAATTTGACTTGAAAAAGGAAAAAGGACAAAAGATCGATAAAAAAATCAACAAAGTCAAGATCCTTTTTTCATCAACATAACGAGAGACTCTAAGACTTGGATTTTGTTTGGATTGTTTTGCAAAATTATCAAGGGATCTAAGTCCTAAATGAGGAATATGCTAAAGACTATAATGAGGTTTTTCTATGCAGACTAATGTAATGTAATATTAGGTTTATGCAATGTACCATGATATGAAAAATGAGGACTCCTAATCATGCCACTAGCTTGAAAAATTAGTGTTCTTAAAGTCTATTATTAACAAGGTTTAAAGACAAAGTGTTTGTGAGAAAATTAAGTGTTTTGACAAGTTTTGAAAATTTTTGCAACATTTTGAAATATTTAGAACATTTTAAAAGTTCTGGAAATGTTTCAGTAGTCACACAAGACACATCAGGTAGAATTCCTATTATAAAATTTAAACAAACACACCACAACCTAGAATTGAATGATAGTATTGTTACTATATAATTGATGGTGATGATGATAAATACCAAAAAAGATTAGAGGTATACAAGTTTTTCGAAAGATTAGATCAGTTACTGTCTTGTCATTGATGTCAAAAATTGGTTTCTGGTTTATATTGTGTTGGCATATCATTTGGAGTATGATATAAGTTGAATGATTTAAGGAGAAGAAGAAGTGAGATGTTGTGAAGATGAAGCAATTAAATGGGAAATTGATAAAGAGAAGAAAATACTAATATTATGTTGATATATATTTTTTCTACCTAACATATGATTATGTCAAGTCGGTAAAGTATGGTAATGAAGTTTAGTCAAGTCGGTAAGAAGAATAGTTTTGGCTATTGAGTAGGAAAACTCATCTGGTAAAGAGAAAATGTAATTCAATAAGGGAAAAGTAAGTTTTAGCAAAGGCAAAGGAACTCAAGACACCAAGTAGAAGGTTTTACTCACTGTGAAAGGAACAAAAATTAAATACAAGGATAATAACGACATTTAAAGACTAGCTATGATGAGATGGGAGATTATGATGATAAGGGAGAGTTAGTTAGAGAGATCTACAATTAGAGAAATTCATAATGATGATATATGGATTAGATATATGTGGTTAAAATAGAAGGAACAAGTTTCGAGAAAGTTCAAGTTTGAAAGTGAAGGTAAAATGTACTACCGAGATCTATATACATTGAATTGGTTTGTGAAATAAATTGAACGACTCAGATTAATTAAAAGAAAAAGTAATAGAGGAGATTAAGAAATTAAAAAAAGTATATATAAAGGATGAATTTGTATGAAAAAATGGTCAAAAAACTAAAGGGTTGATAAGTACCGATAGATGTAGTGACGAGGGAAAGGATAGATTCTGAGTTAGAAAAATTTGATGAAGTGTTGAAGACAATGGAAAGTGAAGGATTGAAGTGAAGATAGAGAGCACACAAAGGAAATAATTATGAAAAGGATAGTTGCAAATTTATAGATCAATTTTTTTATTGTTATCTATTAGCATTTTTAACAAAGAAATATCTTAACTGAGTGGACTTAATACTCTTATAGTAAAATCCTTGCCAAAGGTAACATTCTAAATAGTGTTTAAAGCCCTTTAAACTAGGTCACTCCTAACAAGGTGAACATCCTAATAGATCTAAGGTAAATCCCTTGACTAGGACACACCTAGAAGTGTGTATTGTAATCTTTAACAGGATTGGCTCTTAATCGATCATACTTTAGAAGAGTATTTCTTTAGTGGGTGATCATTCCCATAGTGTTTTTTGCTAAAGCTAGATTTCCACGTTAAATACTAGTGGTATATATTTTGAATGATTTATTGTGAATGTTATTGTTGATTGTTAAAGTTTATTTACTATATTTGGTAAATAGTAAATTATGTTTGACCGAGTTGACATCGAGTTAATCACATAAAATTTTTAAGGTACTGAGAATCAAGGATTACTGATTCACACCCCCCTCTCTAAAATCAAAAAATTGGTATCAAAGCTAAGTACTATACTGCGATAAGTTTGAAAGACTTGAGTAAAAGATCTTAAGATGTATAGGGGAGAAGTACCTAAGATGAACAAGGAAAGTTGCTCAACATGGAAAAGTAGGATGAGATTGTACCTATTTAGAATTGGAGTATCTGAACTAAATATTTTGGATAATGACTACACTCCACCACCTACTAGACCCATGACAGTTGATCAGATGAGAGAAAATAAAGAACAAAAATTGGTAAGGATTGAAATTTCCTCCTCCCTGACCAATGTTGAATTTAATGATGTTAAGGATTTTAATAATTCAAAAGATATGTGGGATAGGATTACACTTATTTATGGAGATGATCAACATATGCCAAAATCTATGGTTGATAGTCTTAGAGGAAATTTTGATGAAATGAGAATGAAAGATGAAGAGAACATTGCTCAATATAGTTTTAGAATCAAGGAAGTTGTTAGTGCCATCAGAGGTGTTGGTGAAACATTGACTAGAGAAGAAGTGGTAAGTAAAGTTATAAGAACTCTTTCATCCAAGTATTCTATTCGAGTATCTATTATTTAGGAATTGAGATCCATATTGAATAATTTTTTTACTCTTGAAGCCTTAATGAGTAAGCTGACTTCATTTGAGTTTATCAATTATGATAATAGTCTACCGACTATTGAAACTCCATTCAAATCATTTTTAAGTATTGGAAATTCAAGAAGAGAAAGAGGGAATCATAGTAGTTCATGTGGAAGTGAAAATGATAGTATCCTAACCAAAGAGAAAGAACAAGAAGAGTTGGAAGAATTGTTGGATAAGAGACTACCAAGAGGTAAAGGATAGTATAAAGGTAAACAACCCTTGAAAATTTTCAATTGCAACAAGATTGGCCACATTGCATCTAGATGTCCTGAAAATGATAAGAATGATAAAAGTGATAAGAAGGAGAACTGATACCAAAGGTTTAGAGACTACAAGGACAAAGGAAATAAGTCTTGGTACCTAGCTAAGGAAGGTGTAACCGATGATGAATATGATGATACTGAAGAGATTTATGAAGTTGTCTATGTTGTTGTAAAGGAAGATTTAGATGAAGAAAAGCATGAAGATGAAAAATAACTTATTTCCCATCTAATTAAAGATGACCCATGGACAATTGATAGTGGATGTTCACATCATATGACTGGTGATATTGATAAGTTAGAGAGTTTAGAAGAGTTTGATGGAGGATTTGTCAGATTTCAAAATGATGCTCCATGCCCTGTAAAAGGTAAAGGATCCAATATATTGACTAAGAAGATGAGATGTAATTATTCTTATTGGGTTAAAGGACTAAAATATAATTTTTTGAGTGTTCCACAATTGAACAATACCGGCTACCAACTAGAATTTCAAAATAGAAAAGTGAGGATTTATGGTACTGATAGAGATCTCACTGAAACCAGTGAAAAATCAAAAGGTAATCTATTTTATCTTGATACTAATAGAAATATTTTCTTGTTTGTTAAAGTTGAAGATGTTTGGTTATGACATAAAAGACTCTGTCATGTAAATTTTGATAACATGATTAGGGCGAGCAAAAATAATAGAGTCAAAGGTCTACCAAAATTAAGAGAACCTGATAAAATGATGTGTAAGGAATGTTAGGTTGGTAAGATGAAAAAATCAAGTTTCTTAAGAAATTTCTACTCATCTAATGGTCTTTTGGAATTAGTTCATACTAACCTTTGTGGTCCTATGAAGATACAAATATATTGTGGAGATTGGTATTTCATTTTGTTTTTGGATGACTATTCAAGAATGATGTTGATTATGTTTCTAAAAGAGAAGTTTGATGCATTCCAAATTTTCAAATGGTATAAAGATAGAGTTGAAAAGGAAATAGGTAAACAACTAAAATTTTTAAGGTCACATAGAGGAGTTGAATTTATCTTTGATGAATTTACTATCTACTAGCAATGAAAATAGAATCAAAAGACAAGTATCTTCACTGAGGACTCCACAAAAAAATGGTATAGCTAAAAGAAAAAATATATCTATAGTTGATTGTGCTAGAACATTGTTGATTGACAAAAATATTGCACAAACATTATGGAAAAAAGCCATAAGTATTGTTGTCTAGACACTCAACCGAGTACAATTGAATAAATGAACAAATAAGACACCTTATGTACTCCGGTATGGGTATACACTAAATGTAAGTTACCTTCAAATTTTTGGAAGTAGGTGTTATATACTTAAAGATGCTAGAAATGGAAAGTTTGATTCCAAAGGAGATGAAGGTATATTCCTATGATATTCATCAAAGAGCCAAGCCTATAAATATTTGATCAAGGCTGGTAACAAAATTGTTGAAAGTGCAAATGTGAGGATTGATGAATTTGAAAAAAAGAATGAAAAAGATATCAAAAAGGAATCTAAAGATTATCAAAAATTTATTTATGTATGGGAAGGTAATTTAGTTGATGCAATTGAGTTGCAACAAGAAGGAACCGAGGAGCAAGTTGAGCTTCCACCAAGAGATGAAAATAGTGATAAATAGTCTACTGATCCTGTATAAGAAAGATATGTGAGAAGACACCGCTCACCAAGAAAAATTATTAAAGACAAGAATGTAGGAGTCATGAAAAAAATTAAGTTGAAAGACAATACATGTTTGATTTTTGATTTTGAGCCAAGATTATTCAAGGATGCACTAGGAAATGAAGATTGGGTTAATGCAATGAAATAAGAGATTGATCATATTAAAAAGAACAATACTTGGTCACTAGTACTGAGACCTAAGGATAAGAATGTGATTGGAACAAAGTGGATTTTCATAAATAAACTCAATGAGAATGGAGCTGTAATCATAAATAAAGAAAAATTACTATGAAAAGGGTATGCACAAGAAGAAGGTATTGACTATGGTAAGACATTTGCCCATGTTGCTAGATTAGAGGGTGTAAGAATATTACTTGCATATGCTTATTATAAAGAATTCAAAGTTTATCAGATGGATGTTAAGTCAACATTTTTAAACGGAATTCCTAAAGAACTGTGCATTGAACAACCTGAAGGATTTGTTGAAAATTATGACAAGGATATGGTATGCAAACTACACAAGGCACTCTATGGATTAAAGAAAGAACCCCAAGAATGGTATAAAAGGCCACACTCATAGCTAATCAAGATTGGATTTCAAAGGACAACTGATAACAATAATTTGTATTTGAAATTTGATAGTACTGATAAAAAAATTATTGTTGAGATATTTGTTGATGACATTATATTTGGAGGAAATGAAACTATTTCTAAATCATTTGTTGAAGAGATGAGAAAGGAATTTGAGATGTCCATGATTGGAGAGATTAAATTCTTTATTGGACTACAAATTCAACTAGTTAAAGATGGGATCTACATAACGCAATCAAAGTATATCAAGGAGATTCTAAAGACATTCAATATGGAAGAATCAAAACCAGTTGGAACAATGATTGCTACTAGTTGTAAATTTTTAAAGGAAGATGAGACAAAGGATGTAAATGATACACTTAACCAATCAATGATTGGTAAACTACAGTATTTTGTTCACAATCGATCTGATATTGCACATTCAATTGGTATTATGGCAAGGTTTTTTGCCAACCCAAAGGAGATACACATGTTTTTAATTAAAAGAATATTTACATATTTGACATGGTTAGTGAAATGGTTAAGAAAGAAATAAATTTGTATTTCATAGTCTACTATAGAAGTTGAGTATGTTGCTACAACTATGAATTATTCAAAAATTGTAAGGATCAAACAATTTCTTTAAGGTATGCAAGAAGAGAATACTGATCTAGTTACAATTTACTATTACAATACTAGTGCTATTAACATATCAAAGAATATGATGATGCATTCAAAGATAAAGAACATTTATATCAAGTATCATTACTTGAGAGAACAAGTTGAAGACAAGTATGTGATATTGGAGTATGTGAATTCAAAGGAACATATAGGTGATATATTTACCAAACCAATATCAAAGGATGCTTTTGAGTATCTTCAAGGTAAGTTAGGGATTCTTCCCCTATCAAGTATTCACTAAAACAAGATGCATGCTCCATTAATTCAAGAATTCATTAGAATATCGATCTTGTAAGTTGATGCTAGTGTTTCCATATCATTTAGAGTATGGTATAAGTTGAATGAGTTAAGGAGAAGAAGAAGTGAGATGTTATAAAGATGAAGAAATTAAATGGTTAACTAATACAGATCAGATAAAACTAAAATTATGTTGATATAATTGTTTTCTACCTAGCATATGATTATATCAAGTTGATAAAGTAATGTAATGAAGTTTAGTCAAGTCTATAAGAAGAATAGTTTTAGCTACCAAGTAAGAAAATTCATTTGGTAAAGATAAAAAGTAACGTGATAAGAGAAAAGTAAGTTTTAGAAAAGGAAAAGGAACTCAAGATGTCGAGAAAAAGGTTTTAGTCACCGAGCAAGTAATAAAAATTAAATACAAGGATCAAAACAATATTTAATGATTAGCTATGATGAGATGGAAGATTGTGATTATAAGGAAGAGTTAGTTAGAGAGATCTACGATTAGGAAAATTCATGTTGATGATCTATGACTTAGCTCTATGAGGTTAAAAGAGAAGGAACAAGTTTCAAGAAAGTTCATGTTCCAAGGTAAATGTAAAACATGTTACCGAGATCTATATACATTGAACTAGTTTGGGAAATAATTTGAATGACTAATAGTAATGAAAATAAAATGTAATAGAGGAGATTAAGAGACAAAAAAAAAGTCTATATAAATGATGAATTTGTATAAACAAATGGCTGGAAAATTGAAGGGTTGATATGTCACCACCTAATGCAGTGAAGAAGGAAAAGATAGATTTTGAGTCAGAAAGAAAAATTTGATGAAGTGTTGAAGCCAGTGGAAAGTGAAGGATTGAAGTGAAGATAGAAAGTCCACAAAGGATTTGATCATGTAAAGGATAGCTGTAAATTTATATGTCAATTTATTTACAGTTACTTATTAGAATTTGTAATGGAGAAATCTCTTAACCCAGTGGACTTAACAGTCTTATTGTAAATTCCTTGCAAAAGGTAACATTCTAAAGAGTGTTTTAATCCATTCAACCAAGTGACTCCTAAAAGGATGAAGATCCTAAGAGATCTGAGGTAAATCCCTTGATTGAGTCACACCTAGCAATGTGTATTGTAATCTTTAATAGGATTGGCTCTTAACCGAGCATAATTCAAAAGAGTATTTCTTTAGTGGGTGATAATTCCCATAGTGGTTTCTCCCAAATATGGGTTTCCATGTTAAATATTGGTGTTATATGTGTTGAATTATTTATTGTGAATGTTATTGTTGATTGTTAAAGTTTATTTAATATTATTAGTAAATAGTGAATTGTGTTTGACTGAGTTGACAATGAGTTAATCAGAGAATGTTTTTAAGTTACTAAGAATCAAGGATTACTTATTCAGCCCCCCACCCCCCCCTCTCTATAATACAACAAGTATCTACTGAATTCCCAATTGAATATAGTTTATCTATGCCTAATCATAGTGGATAGACTAGAATCTTGGAGGCATGGGCTCCTCATTATAGTACACTCACTTCTCAGGCACACCAAGATTCAAATTACAAGGGGGATCACTCCCAAAGAACTTCTATCCTATGAGCCGTGAAATATGTGAGATGTCTTCACGAGCATGGGTGACCCCTTACATCATTGAATATAGGGTTTCTAGCCACTAAAACAAAGCTTTTGGTAAGGGAAAAATGGTTTAGTGGGTGGCATGATATACTCCTGTAGGAGGTCTCCTAACCTTGAGAACCAAGTCTCTACGTACCACAAG
Organism: Chamaecyparis obtusa; assembly: GCA_027943335.1. NCBI lineage: Eukaryota > Viridiplantae > Streptophyta > Pinopsida > Cupressales > Cupressaceae > Chamaecyparis > Chamaecyparis obtusa. Next base: position 271,423 of record BSBK01006314.1, read on the forward strand.
GGTATTGGAGGAGATCTATCATCAAACCACATTATCGATTGGACTTTTGGTCACAATCATGTATTTACGTAGCAGTTTGGATGGAGACCTAGCTTTGGCCTATTTCCACTTGAGGTCATCCCTTGGCATGTTCAAAGTGAATGCCTTGGTCCAAGGTATGCCTCTCTAAAATAATTATATAAATTTCTCTTACACACAAGATCTGTGAAGGAGAAGAAAGAGGATACGTCCATACAATTCTTGGGATTTAAAATCTAAAAATAAAATTCAAACAATTTCAAAGATGTTCATTTTCCAATTAGAAAGAAAATGAGATAAAAATAAAAGATTTTTTTTTCTTTCCCTTCCTCATTAAAATTATTGAAAATTGTTGTTCATTAACTGATTAAGAAAGGAACTATGATGAAATATGATAATTTTTTGTTCTTTCCCTTCCTAATTAGAATTATTAAAACTTGTTGGGTTCTTTGATCCACCTAATTAAACTATGTGAAAATAGTAGTTCATTTACCCACTAATTAGGCTATGTGAAATTTTTAGTCAATTATACTCTAATTAGACTATGTGAAATTTGTTGTTCATTTAGCCCAGTAATTAGTCTAGGTGCATTTGTAGTTCATTTTAAAGATTAATTAAACATTGTGTTTTGCTGCATATCAAAACGTATAAATCCTTCAAATATCACAAGTTAGACTCCCAAGTTTACTAGTCTTGTTCTTTTACCTGCAACACACATAAAAAAACACCAAACTAAATCAAATTTTGCATTTTCACATCGGGTTCACCAATTGTAGGAATAGAAAAAGGAAATAGAAAGCATATATTAAATAACCACAAATCTCATAAAGAATATATGCAAAATAGTCTAATGTACCACAAAATCCATTTGAAACAATGATTCAAAAATATATCCAAAAATAACATTAAAAAACCCCCTTCAAATGTAGCTTTTATGTTCTCCTTTCTTCTCCATTGAAGATGATTGATGTAGCTCTTGATCTTGACAAAAGATGCACAAAATATTGAAAGAAAAATGATGACAAGAAAATATTAGGAATGTGGTTGACCAAATTAGTGCAAATGAGGTTCAATTTATAAAATTTGCAAGATAAATTGCAAATTTAGTAATTAAGTGTGCAAAGGGGAAATTGTCATAGATTATGGCAATTGGAAAATTTGAAAGAGGAAATTTGTCATTGATTATGATAACTTACGACAAATTGAATGCACAATTAGAAATTAGTGAGTTAGAAAAAGAGAAAATTTGTCATAAACTATACAAAAGGAAAAAAAATATGGGTGGGGGGGGCGAATTGTCACAAACTATGACAATTATGACAAAAGGGAAAAAGGAAAATTGTCATAAAGTATGATAATTTATAACAAAATGAAAAAGGAAAATTGTCATAAACTATGACAATTTATGACAAAATGAAAAGGGAAGGTGGTGACTAAAAATTAGGAAGTGGAGGCTAGAGAAGTGGATGAAGGACAAATTAAGGGATAAAAACCCATTTAGAAAAAGGAGGGAATTATTAATTTTTAAAAATCATTTATTCCCACAAAATGAAAAATTAGGCTTTGGGATTATGAAAATTGCATAAATAAAAATAAAATAGCCAATTAATTAATTGTAAAACTTAAGGAAAATAGGATAAATAAATGTAATTTATTTATCAAAACTAAGACTTAGGGATAAATTATGGGTTATTTACCCCTAAAGAGGAAATTAGTTAACTTTGACCAAATTGATGGTTTTGATGAGGCAAAAGATTGATTTTGATGATTTTGAGGACTTTGATAATTTTCATAATGGTTTGAATGTTACACATAACTACATTACGAGTTGTCATTAGTGTCACACATATAGTTGATAAGGAAAGAAAATAGACTAGTCGGTCAAAAAACTAAGTATAGTAACTGAGAAAAGTACAAAGAAGAAGACTTGACCGAGCATAGACACTTAGCTACATGATTACTAAGTATAGATATAACTGAGTTATAACATGTTTACTAAGCATCAACATTTTACCGAGAAAGGAATGCAATATTTATCAAGTGATACAGGAATGCCATAGAAGTTTGGAATGACATTGAAAAGAAGGCAAACGGTTTATACCAAGCTAGAAAATGGTTTACATAAATTGAGGTGAAGATTTATTGGAGACAAAATAATTGACTAGTGATGATCCCTATGTAGTTTTGATTTAGGTCATTCATATGGATCATTGATCAAGTATTTTCTTGATGATTCCATAATCCTAATTAGGTCAAATATTTATGATATAAGAATTCTCAAGATGTCAGATTGTAATATATCAGAGAAGTGAAGTAGCCCCCTACTGGGGACATCTGAAGATCAGATAAGGTTGTGAAGCTAATCATTGAATGAGTATTCTAAATCAAATTAGAGGTAGACCAAAGGCTACCATCTAGTATTTGAAGGACAAATCTATCACAAAGAGGTGATATTAGTTAAGGGCTAAACAAATATGATATTCAGTAAAGTAAGTTAATACATCTAGATCAATATATTGTTACTTTCTAACAATTGTGGAAAACAAAATATCTTAATAGAGTAAACCTAACCATCTTTTGTAAATCTCTTAACTAAGTGCACACTTAACAATGTTGCTAAAATCCTCTAACAACATAGATCTTAACAGGTCTTAAATGTTACTACTAATAGGGTAGGATCATCAGAAGTGATAAAAAATTATAATCCCTAACAAAAAACTTTATTATTGCAGTAGTGAAGCTTTGTGGGTGTCATCCTCACTGCATTTTTTACCTTCTAACAAGGGTTTCTATGATACCAAAATATATGTGTCAAGTGTATCAAGTTTCATGAATGTTTCCTTGTTAGATTAGAAGCATTTCATGTTTTAGTTATGTTATGAATGAATGGTTATGATGAAAATGGTAGTCATTTAATGGAATACATTATCTTAAGGTTTAGGATAAAAAAAAATTTAGGGTTACTGATTCACCTCTCCCCTCTCAGGAACTCACCTTTCCATAATCCCAATAATTGGTATCAGAGAAAGTTCTCTTATTAAAGAAGTTTAATCACTGAAGAGGAAAGATCCTTAAAGATGGAAAGGTATAACCTTGAAGAGATAATTAAAAATTAGAAATTAGAGATGCAAATTCTCCTAGAATAGTTTAAGGATGTCAAGGAAAAGCTGAGAGAGTCATTGAACAAAAGGAAGGAATTAGAATTTTAGTAGAATGAGACTCAAGATCAAGAAGAAAAGATTGAAGAATTATCTAAATAATCCATAAGTGTATCTGATGCATTTGAAGCTACAATATTAGATCTATCTGAAAAGAATCAACACCTCACCGAGAAACTAAAAGCTCTACAAATTGGACAATACAATCAAATGGTAAGATTGATTGAAGTTATGAACAACATAAGACAACCTGAAAAAGAGAGGAACATGGCTATTAAAGACAAAATACAAATAACTGAAAAGATGGAAGAGAAAGAATCATAAATACTAAGGTTGGTAGAGCATCACTTTGAAATTTCTAACCAGATGGCTATAATGAGTCAAGAAGTCAACTGGGTGAACAATGAGCTTGCTAGGAAATTGGAAGACATTGGTGAATTAAGGGAAGATAATGAAAGACTAAAAAATGAATTGAAAATGCAACAACAAAATAATGAAATGATAAATAAAATTGAGGAAAACACCAAAAGGATGGATGAATTCTTAATGAGTCAGAAGAGACTGGACAACACCACTAGAATAGGTTATACCGAGCAAGGAGAGTCATCAAATCAAGTAGAGAAAATGAATGCCTATTCAAATCCTAGACCAAAGAAGCTCTCATGCTATCACTATGGAAAACTAGGTCATAGAACAAATGTATGTAGAAATAAAGCTAAAGGCACTCCTAAGACTATTCTTAAATTTGATGTTTATTGCTACAATTACATCAAGTATGGACATCAAGCATATGAATGTAGATCAAAGATGAAAAAGTCATCTAAGAGGCACTACATGGAAAAGAACTGTCATACTTGCAACAAGGATGGTCATATATCATAAGAATGTAGGGCATAGACATGTTGGCAAGTGATGTTTTGAGTGCACTAAGAATCACTTGAGGGTTTTCATTTATGTAAACACATATGTTATACTGATTGCATGGAGTAAGTATAAGTGTTGGAGACACAATCATGAAAATGACTAAGTACAGAATCAGATTTACAATATACTCCAGTATTGGTTTGATCAGTGAAGATAGTATATGTTGTTATGACTTGAAAACTTAAAGTAAGACATTTTGGGATATGTATGACCTTTAGTTAAGGGTGCATGTGTTTTGGTATTGATATCAGCAAGTTATAGTGATATTAAGGCATGCGAAGAAAGAGGAATAGTGAAACAGGGCATATGAACAGTCGCGATGATTAAGGGAAGGCTAGATGGAATGATATCATTATAAGTCAGCCAAAGATTGTATATTCCTGACACTTTGGTAATATAAGATCACTAACTCAGTATTTATCATTTTTATAAATAATTATTATGTTTTGTATTGTATTTGAGAGCCGACTTGATGACTAAATAGATATAAATCAAGAGTGTTTTGTGGAAGCGATATGTGTGTAAGATATGTATGAGATATAGATGTGAATTTTGGATATTTGTAATGGTTGATAGAAGATGTGAGATCAGAGATTGACATAGACTATTGAGAGCTATAACTGGAACTATCAAAGCATAATAGATTCTTGTATTGTTCACTCTTGAAGATTACTTTTTGTAACTGAATTATTGATTGTAAGAGTTGTAAGCTCACTATATGTTTAATAGGGTTGACATTCCTCTAACAAGGAAATGTACAATGTAACACTTAGCTCCTAACAAGGATAGATCTCCTAATAGGGATATTATACTTTAGTGCATAGTTATGGGTACCATCCCCACTAGGGTTTTCCCTTGTCTAGGGTTTCCTCAAAAAAAAATAAAGGTGTTATGAGTCATGTGTTATGTGTTTATTTTCTTTTTATTTCAGCATTCATATGGTTTATTTGCAATTGGTTTAAGTTTAATTTAAATTTTTGTAATTTTGATTCACCCCCCCCTTTGTATTACTTAATCCTAACAAGATGAAGCTAGTTTGGAAATCGAAAAGACAAAACAATACCTATCAACCAAGAAGACAAAGTAATTCCTATACTTGGGATTACAACACTTGGGTTAGTTGTAAAGTATGTGGAAGATATGGTCATATTGCTACAAATTTTAGGAGACTACACTAAAGAGGAAGATCTAGAAATTGGATAAAGTCTGGAAGGGCATGTCTATTGTGTCAGAAGATCAGTCACTTAAGTAAGGATTACAGAGACCGAGCACCAGAAATGAATGTTGATATGAATGAGAATACTATTGATGGTATCTAAAGGAAGATGACTCATTTATGGAGAAGATAAAAAAAAGATGATGGATGAACAAGAACAATAGTCAGTGATACCTCATCTCTTGGATTAGATGATTTCACCAATTAACTTAATTAAATCAAGTAAGTATGGGAACTAAATTTTAAACAATTATATCTTACAACAGTTCCTTATACCTATTGCATGAATACCAAATCACAATGAATTAAGATGCACTAGACTGTTATATGCTATGAATGTGAAATGAGCATAATTGGTAAAGCTAGACTGAGTAAGAAATTGTAAGTCAGTGAAAATGGTAAAGATAACCAAGTTGTGTAGCCAACCGAGCACTAATAGTGTTAAACAAGAAGAAGTATCTAATGGAGGTAACTAAGTGTATGATCGTTAACCAAGTAGTAGTTGATGAATCATTTAATGAAACATATTTATGTCTAAAAGGGTTTTTGGGTATAAATACACTATGATCCAACTCATTATGTACATTACATTCGAAGAGAGAACCAAAGATAAAATATCAAAGATTTGAGAAACCAAATTTTGAGTTATTATAGTGATTTGTGAGTTTCACAGAATGTTTAAAAGTTATTCAAGAATGTTTGAAGTACAACTGAGTGATTTGAACACAATTTTCACAAAGCATTAATTTATTATCACCAATGGATTCTACTTCAAAATACATTCAATCAAAGGCTGATAAGGAGAAGAAAGTGACATTAATCAAGAGAGAAACATATGAAGAACTGATCTACAAGTCACATCTAGAGATCATTACACAGATCGATGAAAAATGTGTATTTTCATCTATATTGCCTAGGGTTTTATTGGTGAAGGATATTAGATCATATAACCACCTCAAGATTAGTGAGATAGGTGATTTTGAGCTTCAATCCACCTATCAGGAGCTATTTGAAAATGGGAAACTAAAAGATGAGAAAAAAATTTGGAAGTTAAAGGGTTAACAAACAAACTTCATTTCCTAAAGGAATTTAAGATAGAATGGATCAGGATTGTACTTAGCCAAGTACATGATGGAATAATTAAGTTAGATGAACTAGTAAACATCACCAAGGATGTGATTTACATGGTCATCAGATACCCAGTATGCAACAAGGAAAAATCCCTAAGACACCCACCAAAGAATGAAATCGAGAAATTGACAAGTGCCAAATGAGATGGTAGAGGAATGAGGAAAAACACCATTGATGACCCAAAGGCTAGTTTTAAAGCATATGTAATTGCATACAAGATATTTCAATCTAGTAGACCAAATAGTGTTCCTTGCGGCAATGTTGACATTGCTTACAAAATTGTGAAAAAGGGTCTTCAACTTGACCTAGCTGAATTAATGTGGAGGCAACTGGAGGAGAAAATGAGAACTATCTAAGTTGTAAAATCTAACAATTGAAAGTTTGGATCTGTATAGGTATGTAATTTTTATACTTGCAAAACTTATTTCCCTCAATCGGTAATACAGAGTGGGATGTAAATAAGCCAGCTATTATTATTCAAATTGGTGAATTCATAAATAGTTTGGATAAGAATTTTGAGCCAGTAATGGATGATTACTTTAGTAAATTCAAGGATAGAATACACAAAAGAAGCATAATTCATGCAAAATTAGTCAAAAAGTACAAAGATGACATTTATTTCTTAGTGCACACCGACACCACACTATTTAAGGTAGTTGAACTAAGAACTGCATGGCTACCAATGATGGACTATAAACTAGACATTGACTAAGCCACTAGGTCAATAAAGGAACTTCTAGTAGAACCAAGGGACAAAGGTGCAACAAGGTTTGGCACTTATGAAGAAAAAAAACAAAGAATAAAAATGGATTTAGTCAGAGTTAAATTAGGAAGGAAATAAAATAAAATGATCGACATAGTATAAAAACCATTTGGATAAGAAGAAGCAGAGAAGTCGATTGAAGAGGCAACCAAGGAGTAGAAATCGATTGGTAAAAGTGAAGATGAAGAGGAGACTGAGTCAGATAAGGAAATATAGGAAGATCCACCAAAGGAAATGAAAGGAGAGAGGAAATAGGTTGATACTCCTACACATGCAAGGACAAGGTCCAATACAAGTGTTTTGCCACCTCAAGAAGAGGAGCTGAAAAAATCACTAGGCCTGCACCAATAAAGACTTATGAAAAGAAAAGAGGTACACAAGCTTCCACCAAGGTACCTGAACCTAAAAAGAGGAGAATATTGATAAGAAAAAAAGATGATGTAGATTCATAGGAAGAAGGCACAAGTCAATTTAATGTTGTAATTAATAAAGCACCATAGCCAATTGATCAAATTGTAGATGGCATAAAACAAAGAGGAGGACTAGGTCATCCTGAAATTATGAGATATCCTAACATGAATAAAGAGGATCAAGAAAAACTAGAAGAGGCTATGATTGACATGATGATTAATTTCAAACAAGTGTTGGTTTAATTCTTAGGCATTATTCCATAAGAATTGTATGACAAAGTTTTAGGATGATGGACTTATGCACTGAAAACCGAGAAGAAAATGAGAGAAAGATCCCTAATTTTGGCATTGCCAAATCTATCTATTCAAGAGATTAAAGATGCAATGAAACAATATGCCAATAAATTTTTATGAAGGGGAGAGCACTAAATATTCTACAAGGAAATCTACAAGAAGTTGATGAAGAAAGTACATAGATATGGACTGAAATCTTAAGATCAAGAGTTGAAGCCGAGCAAAATGCACTTGCAGTTATCACTGAGAAAAGTGTAATAGGAAGAGGAAAAGGTGTACAAATATATGATGATTTTTTTACAACACAAAGGCTAGTTGAATATCCTATACACATCTGAGACACTGAGTAGCAAGAAGATAATTCGTATGCTGAAGATTTCTATCCTGCTGCAGAAAATATAATGGAAGAAATTTCAGAGATGTTGAAGATACTTGGGGAAGAAGAAGTATTAATTAGAGATATCAAAAAAGGATACCCCAATGAACAAGAAAAGGAAGATGAAAATATCAATGCTTCTACCGAGAACAAAGAAGAAGACCAAACTATCAAGGTATCTAGAGTACTCATATGAGGTAATTTTCCTATTTTAGTACAAGCAATTGATATAGCTTTTGAGAAACAAATCAAGGATATTCCACTTGATAAATAAATGGACACTATTGAAAAAAAGGGTGAGGAAGAAGAAAAAGAGAATACAAACACAAAGGTAAATGATCAAGGAGCCCAAGATTAAAACAAAGTAGATGATTCTACTACACACACAAGGCCATAAGCCCGAAGACCTAAGACTAAGGGAATTGAAAAAGGGGAGGAAAAAGAAGAAAGTGTATCTATAAAGAAATCAAACTAAAATCTGAAGAAAAAGGATCTAGTTCCCTATGGTTAGTCACTGACATCAACTAAACAAGAAAAGAAGGAAAAGAACAAACATGGAAAAGGCCCTGTCATACTAGATGAATTTATAGAGATACATACATGTGACTTGAGAAAATTGGACCCAAAAGCTCTAAGGAAGTATGGATAAATCTTCACTTGAAAAGAATCTCAGGAGAAGCCGAGGCAAGAAAGCAAAAACAAACAGGTGCAAGAGGATGTGAAAGAAATATTGATGCAAGTTGTCTTGGATGTCAATGTTGATGAGAATACTCCCATCATTAACCAACTTGCATTACTTACTAAGAACATTAATACTCCTATAAATGATGCAGAGATGAATATTTGAGGAAAGAGATAAGATGAATATTCAATACAAGATCACTGAGAAGATCATCCAAGAAATGGAAATTCATAAGGTGAAACTATCTAAAATAGTAACCAAGATAGAAGGTATTATTCAAAACATCCTTATTGTTTTGAAGAAGCTTTTCACTTTAGATTCATTTACTGCAAAGATTATTGATAAGTTGAAGAAATTAGATGAATATCTACAAAAGAGTGTAGAAAATTTAATAACTGAACCTCATGCAATAAAATTGCATTATTCAAAGATTAAACACATTCAGGGGTTAAGAAATGAATTGAAAAGAAAAGAGGATAAAATAAAGGATCAGATAATTGAGCTCCAGGATGAGTTGTTACCACATATAGAGGTAATGAAAAGGCATTACATAAGAAGGAAAATTAATTATTTTCCACCCCATATATCAGTTGTGGGTCATATTTTTGATATACATGCCTACGTAGGCCTAGAATAAATTGCTCTAGAGAGTCTGAAAGAGGAATGGGAAAACCTCTTGGCCAACCTTTAGAAAACCCATCAGAATATTTTTGAGAAGTTGTAAGTACATATTTTTTCCATTATTATCAAAAAAGTGGGAAAACTATATGTATATAGTATTTACTTTACCAAGAGCATATAGACAAGGGGAGTCTACAAATTTTTTGAAGTATACAAGTTTTGAATTTTGAAAATATTTTGGATATGGAATACATATGTATTTTTTTCACTAATGAAAAAGGGGGAGAATGTTACACATAAGTACATTAATATTTTTCATTAGTGTCACACATATAGTCAGTAAGGAAAGAAAATAGACCAGTCATTAAAAACACTAAGTATAGTAACCGAGAAAAGCACAAGGAAGAAGACTTGACCGAGCACAGACATCAAGCCAGATGATTACCAAGTACAGTTATAACTGATTATAGATTTTTATCGAGCATTAAAATTTTACTGAGAAAAGATTGCAGTATTTATTGAGTGATACAGGAATGACATAGAAGTTTGGAATGACACTAGAAACAAGGAAAATGGTTTATACCAAGCTTGAAAATGGTTTACATAAATCAAGGTAAATATTTATTGGAGATATAATAATTGATTGGTGATGATCCCTATGTAGTTTTGATTTAGGTCATTCATATGGATCATTGATCAAGTGTTTTCTAGATGATTCCATAACCCTAATTAGGTCAAATATTTATGATATAAGAATTATCAAGATGTGGGATTGTAATATATCAGAGAAGTGAAGTATATTCCTACATGGGACATCTAAATATCAGATATGGTTGTGAAGCTAAGTGTTGAATAATTATTTTGAATCAAATCATAAGAAAACCTGAGGCTACAAAGAAGTATTTGAAGGAAAAATCTATCATAGAGAAGTGATATCAGTTAAGGGCTAAGTAGATCTGATATTCAACAAAGTAAATTTCTACATCGAAATCAATATGCTATTACTTTATAACAATTGTGGTAGACAAAATCTCTTAAGAGAGAAGACCTAACCATATTTTGTAAATCTCTTTACCGAGTACAAACTTAACAATGTTGCTAAAATCATCTAACATGGTCGATCTTAACATGTCTTAAATGTTACTCATAACAGTGTAAGATCATCAAAAGTGATAAAAAATTGTAAGCCCTAACACACAACTTTATTATTTCAGTAGTTAAGCTTTGTGGGTTTCATCCCCACCACACTTTTTACCTTCTAACAAGGGTTTCTGTGATACCAAAATATGTGTCAAGTGTTTGAAGTTTCTTGAATGTTTACTTGTTATATTAGAAACATTTCATATTTTAGTTATGCTATGAATGAATGGTTATGATAAAAATGACACTCGATTAATGAAAGACATTATCTTAAGGTTTAAGATAAAAACAAATTTAGGGTTACTAATTCATCCCTCCCCTCTCAGTAACCCACCTTTCCATAATCCCAACATTGAATTGATTTCAAAAGTGATTGATTAGGTCAAAAATGTGGAAAAATCAAGGAGAAATATTAGTAAATTAGTTATGAAAGTTAGACATTAAAGATATGTTAAAAAAAGGGGGCACATAAGTTCAAACCATTTTTTAGTGTCTAAACTTTTATTTATCCATTTAGTTAATTATTATTTATTTTCATTAACCTTTCCAACTTACTAGAGTACTAGTTAAATGAAGTAGCATTGGGTCATTTTATCTCCAAGATCTCATCATCCCAATACTAGTGAATCCTCTCCTCTACATTTTAATGGATTCTATATGAATTCCCTATTTTGGATCTCTTCCTTTAAAGATTCAAATAATTCAAGAGGATATTCATAAAAATGACTATGTTATAAAAGTTGGATGATGCTTTGATTGATTTCCTAGAAGCATCTCCTCTTGTTCGTGAGTTAAATAAATGTATCACACACCTAGTTCTTCCTTCTCCAAAGATTGAAAATTTTGTGAATTTTACCATTGTGTCTACAACCCCTAGAAATAATAGGATATCAATCACTTATGCGACTATAAATAGCCATTCTCCAAAGAAGGTTAATTCTATCTTTGATAAACTATAAATGACAATAACTCTCCAAATTTATTTAAAACATTTCATCAATCTAAAAATAATTCCTATAATAATGTTTCTCACACATAATATAATATTACAATAAATAAACAAAATGTTGATTAGATAAATGCTTCTTTATCACCTTCTCAACTAGACCTTCCACAATCAACTAAACACATAACCAAGCAACCAAGGGAGTATCATCTTATAGGAAAACTTTGTGTTACTACTACTAAGATCTCACTATGAGATTTTCTCCAAATGCCTCTTGTTTATGAAGGTAATATTTCAAAAGATCTTATTTCCTTATTTCACTAGGATAATAGATATAAATAAGTTTAAAGATATTATACATGTGTACATGTCTAATATCACATTCTATCTACATAAACTTCCACCTCTAAAAGTAAGGAACCTAGTGGATCCCTTAATAATAATTATTTACATTAATGGTACCAGTATAAGGAAAACCATTTTTTATGCTAGTTTGATAATCAACATTTTTTGTTTAGACCTGTTACCTCAAATTAAGGTGGATCAAATTTCCCTTTCTACATTTTCTTTATTTACCTTTGGTTTTGATAAAACTGGTATAATTTCTTTGGGCACTATCATATTACCTTTAAAGATTGGACATATTACAATCCCAACCTTGGTATACATTATGCCAAGGCTTGTACCTTATAACATTCATTTAAGTAGACTTTAGTTAGACACTTAAGGACAATCTTGTTTTTACTTTAAATATTTTTGTTAATTTTATTGCTAACAATCAACTAAATACAATTAAGGATAATCTTAATGTCATGCATTTATGTCAACAATAAGTAGTAAGTCACATTGCGATTATGCCTATCTTTCAGAATTGCATTATTCCAATATATTATAATATGTTGACATCTACTCCAATGGTGTCTTCTAAATTGGAATCCCTATAGAAAGTTTTCTCAAGTGAAGAACCATTCAAGGAAAAGGATCATCCAAAAGAGAATCTTCCTGAGATATTAGATTCCCCATCAAGAAATAATTTTTGAGTCACCCTTATTAAATCATTTCCATCCAAAGCCAATGCATGCTTAGGTGATGATTGGGAAACCTTATATTTCACAAATTATTATATATTGGTGAATGTAGGGTAGATCTACTCCACTTAATGATTCTAAAGATATTATTCATCCTTTTTATAAAATGTGATTATGCTTCTATAAACCTAGGTGATACCTTTCATATTGATCATCTCTTTCATACCAATCCCCCAACCTCTAAAGAGCTTCATTCTATGTATGGGCTAGGGTATTATCAAGTTTCTAAACATGGCTATGAAGGTAGGTGGTGTGGATATAATTAGAATGGTATTTTGGTTCTTTTAGTGCCTATGATTCATCAACACAATTTCTATTGAACCTCTCCCTCACAAGCTTATTCATCTTGAGTACATAGATACTAATGTGAGATCCATAAAAGTTCATTTAGATTTTTTCTCTTTTAAGGAGGATCTGTAAGAACTCTTTTAATATTATTTTGATGATTTTCCTTATTACCATAAATGTCTATTCCCATATTATTGTCAAAGAAAAGGTTATTTTGAAGAATCCATTAGGATTATTGATAAGGAGGCACCCTTCTCCCATCATGGTGAAAATACATCTATACATAATATTGAATAATGTATTATCCTCCTTAGGGGAGATACTATTGATGCTAAAATATATTCTAAATGTTCTAAAATTATAATCAAGATCCATAAGTGTCTCGCTTCAGAAGAAGATAACTAAAATTTTGGTCTATTACATCATTATCTTGAAATTTTCCCTTGGTCTTATGAGGACATGCCTCATATTGATGAGTATATATATGTTCATAATATCATTCTATGTCTTGACACTAATTTCGTACAAAAATTGATCCAAAAGATGAATCCAATGTCACTTTGTTTGTCAAGACCAGGATAGTGAAGCTTTTGAAGGCTATTTTTGTTTGTCACATTGAATATTTAAATTTTATGTCAAATATCAATCCTATCAATTAACCTAATGGGAATAGTTATATTTAAATTAATTTTCAAGATCTTAATAAGGCCTCCTTTAAGGATGATTTTTTCTACCTAATATTCATATGATTGTTGATTCAACTATAGGCCATTCCTTATATTTATTTATAGATATTTTCTTGTGTTACAATTAGATTAATACTAGATGTAGTCATGTTGTTTCAGTTGGCTCTTATCTTTCAAAATATCATTCATAGGATTGTACATCATTATGTCAATGATATCTTGGTGAAGTCTATACTCCATCAACATCATGTCAATAAAATTTATCTTATTTTCAAAAGACTTTAACTTTATAAACTAAGAATAAATCCTTTTAAGTGTATATTTGTTGGAGATGTTGATTAATATGTGGGGTTTATTGTCTCTATGTGTAAAATTGAGATAAATAAAATAAAATTGTTGTAATTTTTAACATTCCTCTACCTAAAAGCATCTCCAACTTCATATTTTATAAGGGAACATACAAGCTATTTGTAGACTTGTATCTAAATTGGTTGATCACACTGTTCCCTTCACAAATTTGTTGACATAAGATGGATGATTCAAATGGGATGATGAATATGAAGATGCTTTTGATTCTACTAAAAGTTATCTAGTCAATCCTCTTGTTTTGATGATGGCTATGTGATATAGACCCTTTTGAATTTATATATCGCCATTATCTAATATTTTTTGTATCCTTATTGGCTTAGTATGATGATAATGGTAAAGAGAGAGAGAAGTCTACTATATTAGTTTGATTTTGGTTAGTTATGAAAATTGATACTCTACAATGGAAAAGTAGTGTGTCAAGATGTTGTCTTTACAATAGAAAAGATGAGCCTCTATCTCCATCATGTAGAGACTCGTGTCTACTAATAATGATCTCCTTAAATATATCTTCTCCAAGGCTGATATTTTTATAAGATTGGTGAAATGGGTAATGTCTCTTTCTAAGTTATATCTCAAGTTTGTAACTTAGAAATCAATAAAGGCTCAATTTTTGATTGAATATTTATTGAATCTCCCTCAGCTAAATCATTTCATACTTTATATTTTTTCCTTGATGAAAATATATTTATGATTGATTGTTAGCCTATATGGGAAATTTATTTTGATATATTGGGATGTAAAACTACATCTAGATTGGGTGTAGTCATGATCTCACATAAAGGAGAATACTATGAAAATACATGGATGGGGGAGAAAATGGGTTTGATCTACCTTTTACTAATTATAAATTTAGAAGAAAGATGACTCAACTAGATCATTTAAAATTAAAAACTAAATGGGTCTGTGATCCTTTGATAATAACAAATTGTGAAGAGTTGGGTGGCTGACCCATCTAGTTCTTCAATTCTACTTGATCATATTGAGTTATCTTGTTATTTAATGTTCAATTACAAAAATCAAACCCATATTCTTCCCCATCCATCTATTCTTCTTCTATACATTTTGGTGAGCCTAACTTATAATGCATTTCCATTCTAATTTGGGTGTTATATATCCTTTGGATTTTTTTTATTTGATTGCTTAATGTGTTGCTCATTATATTTTATATACAATTATGTGTTTTGAGTATGTAAAAGAAGGTTTTGAAAGGACCCGAAATGTTTTACATCAAGATTACAAGATAGGCATTAAAGTTCCAACAGAAACCATTCAACATCACCAAAAATAGACACACAAACAAGTCCTTAAACAAAAAGATAGAGAAATAAACAAAGGACAACGAAAAGATAGCAGGACAGAAACTAGCTAGCAAAATACATTTCATGAGATATGTCACCTATTCAGCCAGCATCTGCATGTTAATAGAGGACACTTTGAGTTCCTCAATGTCATTGTTCTTATTATCCTCCTACTTCTTGAACCTTTATCTAGCTCTCTTTCTAGGAAAATGATCTTCCTTGACCTCGATGATCACTTGCTCCCCTTTCCCCTGGTCCATTTTGTCCACCAAAATCTTAACATTCTCTGTTGAAGCCTTAAGAATAGAAAAATTTTTCTACGCAATATTACCAACTATTTTCTCCAGCTTGTTGACTTTGTTTTCCATAATTTCAATTCTTTTTTTCATCACCTCTCCATTTTTAATTTTCTCTTCCATAACAATGATTCTTTCATTAAAGGTAGAGAGCCCCTCAGCCCTACCGACTATCTCCTTCAGCTCATCAATACATTAACCCATGGTCTTCTCCCCCTATATTCATCTTTCCAAGAATCCTAGTCTCTTTTTGAAGCTGATGAATATGGGATTTCATAGTTGTGATGTCTCTTTTCATGTTACTAAGGTTAGTAAGGAAAGTAAGACATCATAGATTCTCAACATCCTTATTCACACCCACCGTCTCCTCCCTAGAGCTCTACACATTATCCTTCTCAGTGTTGGCCATGTCATTCTCTTGACCATCCTTCTCAATATTGGTGACATCCTAGGAAACATCTTGCAGAATATTTTAATCAACCAGTACATTTTGGTTCAACTCAACTCTCTCCTCCACAACAGGGTCATTCTCCACCCACTCTTTGTGTTTATCCTGGTTATTCTCTTGAGAAGAATAGCCCTCATCAGAGGAAATGAAAACCCTCTTAGCTCTTTACTTATTCCCTTTTTTGGCTCTGGTACACTTTCTAATGGGCTCCATTTTGTTTTTACCCTTCTTCTTGATACTATCCTCCCTACTCTCCTCTTCCTCCATTTCCATATTAGTGACCATGTCCTCCACCTTGATTTTCTTCTTATTTCTTTTTGGAACAGACTCCTAATACTCCTCAGAGTCACCCTCATCATCTTCAATTCCTCCATGGAGGGTTCCTCTGATTCTTTACCATTTGTATTATAGTCTTTGAGGGCCTTCTGATTTAGCCGAGGCCTCTCTACCTTCTTAGAATTCAAAACCTCATAAATGAGGACCATCAGACCATGATGACAAGTGTGGTCACCATCAGGATCCCTATTCTAGCTGAGAATAGTGGAATTTAAGGACCTCTAAAGATAAAAGGAAAAATTGATTTTAACCCCATGCCTAAAATGATTTAGTAAAATCAGATGATGGTTGTAAATTTTGGTATATCTACCATCCAAAGTAATGTAGTTAATAATCACAAAGAGAACCAGTCTCCACGGCCTAGAAATACTTTTAGGATTAAAGTAGGAATTATCCACCTTTAGCATACACTTCCTCTCCTTCTCTGTTGGTGCAAAAGCCTCCAGAGCTTTATTTGAGGCCTTCTTGTCCCTATAGAAGTTAATTCCCTCTATCTTTAGACCCATCATCTCTGGGATGATCTCATCACTCACCTCCATACTCTACATTCCCACCATGACTTTCCCTTTGTTCTAGGTCTTAATGAAGTGCCTAGTAATGACAACTTTCCCTCTATGCAACTTCTCCATCTAAACTGCCAGAACCTCATCCTTGACAATGTTCCACACCTCTTGGTTCTGGTTCCATTCGTTATAGTTCCCCAATTCACACCTTTACTTTCTACCTCCCATAGCTCTACAATAGTCAGGAAAACCCTTCTCAAAATGTCTCACAAAACTTTGCAAATTTGGCTTAAAGTTGTAATAATACCCTCTAACACATCGAAAGACCCATAAATTGTGCCAAATGAAAGTAGTAATCATCTCCGAATCACCCCAATGTCCTTCGTCATCTTGAAACAAAATTCTGCATTGATTACTCATGAATAAGATGTTCATTAAGAACATTTTTCCTACTATTTAATCGATCCTTATCAATTAATTATATCCCTTCAAGAGGAGGGACAAACCCATAATTCCACTCGATATCCTCCTAGCTTTGGCAAGCCACATATGCAGCCCAGTCAGCCACTGAACTGGCCTCCCTAAAATTATGAGTATTAATACACTCATCAAAGGAATCAATAATGTTTTTAGATTTTTTAATAGCATTGGTTGTTTTCCATGAAGGGGTGATAGTATTATTTAGACATTTAATAATATTTAGGGAGTCCCCTTCAACCCACACTTTTCTATAGTTTTTTCTCTTAGCTAACAACATACCATAAAGAGCAGCATTAGCCTCAACAACATGGTTAGTATTACAGTCTATAGGGATGGCCTTGGCCCCTTTGCAGTTCCCATATTCATCACGAATAACTAACCACAACTAGCAATTCTTGGGTTTCCCTTAGAGGCACCATCAAAATTGACTTTCATCCAACCATTAGGGGAATAGTCCAATCGGGCCTCATTTCTTAGACTTCTCTTAATATCCTGGACCTTTCTCCCATCAAGCTTCCAATTTTTGTAGACTTTAACCTCATAATCATCTATCAGATCTTGATAATTTTTAACCAAACCAATGTTCTCCAATAGGGTTCTCTTAATCTTGTGGAAGATTACAACCCAACTAGATTCCTTGTTTCTAAAAATATTATCATTGCTTTCTTTCCAAATCCCCCAACACATGTAGGTAAGAAAGAAGCTCCATATAGACAATAAAAGGTCATTATTAGTAGGAGGCTTCCAAGAAGTGAAAAGCTCCTTAATATCCCATGGACAAACTGAATCCATATTCATCAAATCAAGAAATTTCTCCCATATTTTTCTAGCAAAGGAATAGTGAATAGCCATATGATTAATGTTCTCCTCATCACTCTTGCAAAGACAACATCTATTGGTTATATATAAGCCCCTCTTCCTTAGATTTTCAATAGTTAAGATTTTATCCTACAATAAGATCTAGAAAAACACATTAATTTTAGGTGTTAAACCTTTGAACCAAGCATTGGCCCAACATGGTTCAGGGCCATCGTCAAAATTATGCATGTACAAAGAAGAGACCGAGAAAAATCCAATAGAATTATATTTCCAGATTAAAGTATCCTCTTCATCAATGAGAAAGATATCATTCAGAATTTTATTTAGGCTTCTAAGGGAGGGATGCACCCTAGCCAAGTTATTCCATTTATCCCCCTCCTAGTAGTCAGCCACATGTGATCCAAAAACCTATTTGCATTGCATCATCTTATCTTTCAAGCTTGAATCAGTGCTGAGAGGGTGATCAAGAATCTAGACATCTTCCCAAAAAATAATAGTCTTACCATTTCCCACCTTCCATTTGATACCCTTCTTGATCAAATCCTTCCTTCTCAAATCATTATTCCAAATGCTAGAACCTCCTTGAACAATTTCCTGATTCAATTTTTTTTTGAAATTACTCTTGTCCCTGTTATATTGTCATATGGTACTCCATTCTCTCGAGGTCTTGAAAAGTCTCCAAAGAAGTTTATCCATTAGAAAGTTGTTCATACTTCTTATATTATGGAGGCCAGGGCCCCCTTTCCTAATAGGTTTACAAACCTTCTCCCAAGCATTGAGAACCATTCTTTTTCTATGTTCCACTCTAGACCAAAGGAAGTTCTTTTGGATTTTCTCTATACTTTCAGTAAACTTCCTAGGGATTTTGAAAATACTTAAAGCATAGAGAGAGATTCTTTGGAGAGTATCTTTAAGCACCAAAATCTTACCATCCTGGCTTAGAAGAGCACCCTTCCAACCAGCTAAACTCCTATGAAATTTATCAATCATATCTCTCCAGAAAGAATCAGGAGAATCAAGGCACAATGAAAAGCCTAAGTACGATCCTGGGAGACAACCCACCTCACATCCCAACACTCTTTTTATCCTTTCTTGTCTTCTTTCAATAACATTAACGAAGAAAATAGAGCTCTTATTCTAATTTATAATCTGTCCAGTAGCAACAACATAGTTATCAGTGGCTTTTTTGATAGTTTTTCCATTTTTTATAGAAGCTTCCCCCATAATAATGGAGTCATCCACAAACTATTGATGGGAACAAATCAGCTCCTTTGAAGAAGGTTTCAACCCTATAAACTCAACTTTGTTGACTAGCCTGCCAATGTATCTACCCAAACATTTCGCCATAATAATGAACAAAATTGGAGATAAAGGATCCCCCTGTCTAAGACCTCTCGAAGACTTGAAGAAGGGAATATAAGACCCATTCACAAGCACTG
Source organism: Chamaecyparis obtusa (assembly GCA_027943335.1). NCBI lineage: Eukaryota > Viridiplantae > Streptophyta > Pinopsida > Cupressales > Cupressaceae > Chamaecyparis > Chamaecyparis obtusa. The sequence continues at coordinate 291,152 of BSBK01006314.1, forward strand.
AGAAAGTAGTAGAGGAAACCAAGCAATGGATAAGATCTCTACTTCTCTTATTGAAACCAAAATCCTCTAAAGTAGCCTTAAAAAATTCCTAGTCAACCCTATCGTAGGCTTTAGACAAGTCTAACTTCAGCAAATAAACCTTCCTTCTTAGACATAGTCAAGGATGTATGTTTTCATGGACATAAATGATTGAGTCTAGAATTTTCCTACTAGGGACAAATCCATTCTATTGTCCACAAATTAGGGAAGGAAGAAAAAGAAGAATCCTAGAGGTAAGGACTTTTGAGATAATCTTGTACACCAAGTTACATAAACTTGTAGGTCTAAATTGATCCAGACTATCAGCCCCAACTTTCTTTGGAATCAAAGCTATAAAGGTACCATTCAGTTCCTTACGAATCCTTCTAGAACCAAAAAAATCTTTAACCACATTAACAACATCATCTTTCACAATCCTCCAATACTTGTGAAAGAAAAAGAAAGGGTATCAATCAGGGCTAGGGGCTTTATCTCCTTCAAAGGAGAAGACCACCTTATGAATCTCTTCCTTAGAAGGGATATTAGTGATAGATTTGTTGTGTTTTTCATTCAAAATGTAGGGGATACCATCCAACAGCTCCTTTTGGCATTCCTCATTCAAATTATTAGCTTTCTTTAAGAGCTCCCCAAAGAACTTAATAACTTCTCCCCTAAAATCTTCCTCTTTTTCAGTAATGGTATCATTAATCTTAAGTCTATAAATTTTGTTTACCATTCTATGTTTCACCATGGTCATGAAAAAATACTTTGAATTTTTGTCCCATTCTGTAAAAAAGATCTTTCTAGACCTTTGTCTCCAAAAACATTCTTCTTTTGAGATAATATCATGGTACTCCACAAGTTTAGTATATTCCTCATCCTTAGTAAAAAAGCTATACCCATCTTTTTGAATATTGTTCTAAATTGCCTTCAGCTCCTTTGCTATTTTCCTTTTGTTGGTACAGATATTCCCAAAAGTCTCTTTGTTCCAATTTTTAATATTCTCCTTCACATTTTTAAGTTTCTTAGCTATTTTGAACATAGCCATTCCTTCAATCCTAATACTCCACCACTCATCAATAAGTTTTTCCAGATTAGGATGAATAGTCCACATTTTCTCAAAACAAAAGGGGAAGTTCCTTTTCATCCCATTAGGCTCTACAATAATGGTGATTGGATAGTGATCAGAACCAGCTCTAATATAAGCTGATAAGGTGCAAGAATAACTATTGAACCACTTACTACTTGCAAGCACCCTGTCAAGTCTAACCTGAATAAGCTCATTATCGAACCTCCTATTTGTCCATGTATAGTTGATCCCCTATAAGTCAATGTCATGTAACACTTGGCCATCAATGAAGTTTGTAAGATCCATTCTACTATCCAGATTGGGTTGGCTTCCACCAAGTTTCTCATTTTCCTTTAAAGGAGTATTAAAGTCCCCCATAATAATCCATCCTTCCTCCACAAAATCACTCCTTTTCCTAGAAACATCCCTCCAAAATTTTTTCCTACCCTATCTAATATTGGGAGGATAGATATTAGTCAAAACCAGAGAAGTGCCATCCTTAATGTCCAAAATCTGATATTAGCCACATTAATACCTTGGGAAATCATGTCCCCTCTAACTAAATTATAGTTCTAGATTGTCACAATACCCCCTGAAGCCCCATCCACATTGCCACCAAGGGACATGCCATTGCTAAAAAAATTAAAGTTTCTCAACTTTATCCTTAGACATCTTAGTCTCCTAAAGAAGTACAATATCTAGCTTGTTATCTCTAATCATGTTTTTAATCATGTCTTGCTTGTGAGGATTATTTAATCCTCGTACATTCCATGAAATAATATTCATTGCTTATGGAATGATCTGGACTCTAGGATAGTTTTTTGACTACCATCCACTATACTCCTACTAGTCTCAAGGGCTCTCCTTTTTTGGTTTGAGGGCCTTCCTAGAGACATGAGTAGCTCTGAATTCTCCATTTTTGGTACTTCTAGTGCTTCTAAGAATTGAAGAATAATTCTTCATTGTCTTCAGCAACCCTTCTTTTTTTTAATTATTTTTAACTATCTTTTTGTTCTCCACATTTGACCATCCCTCTTTAGTCAAGACATCACACCCCAATAGGGAAACATCAATATCTGATTCATCTCCACACTTTGGAGACTTGGATATAATGGGTGACTACTTATCTGATCCCGTAGGTGTAGCAATAGTATTTTGAAACAAGTCCTTAGAAAACCCCAATATCGGATAATTTTGGGCATCTTGCCATGTATGATTATTTTGTATAGGTAAGGTAAAACCATTACCTCCTAAAATTTCTCTTTCAATCAAGTACACATCAAAATCCTCCTTACCCTCCATAGCTCCTGAAGGCCTGCTCTGAATTTCTTCAACAAAAGAATCATCTATTCTCTTAGGGAAAGACTCATTAACTATTTCCATGCTATCCCTTAATTTTTGCACTATTTCAAAGGGGAACATGTCACTACCTTTTCCAGAAGTGGCCTTCATCTCCATCTTTCCTTCTTGCTTCACATTAACACTAATCCCATTAGAGTTTGTTCTAGTTCCTGACTTTTTGACCCACACCTTTTTTAGTTTTTTAGGTTGGGGTATTAGTTTTGGGCATTGTTTAGTCCAATGCCTAGTTTTATTATAGTGATAATAGGCATATCCACTCCTTGTTGCACCCCCATACAAATCCTAGCATACATTAGGTGTTTCCTAGACACCATGACAGGATCCATAGATAAGAGTTTCCCAAAAACATTAGCTATTCCCTTGAAAATATCTTCCATCCATAACTCAAGAGGTAGACCAGGGAGATTCACCTAGACTAGTGCCTACACATTCAACTCTTCTTGCATATTCAAGTTAGGACACCACTTATGAAGAATCATGGAATGCTTTCCTATCACCCACAACCCATTGTAGAAGGTATTCCTTAAATCTTCCTCATAGGAAAAAGAAAATGATAAACATCCTTTAGGGAGAGCCACCACCTCCACTTGGCCTTTCAATACCCATTTTCTTTTCACAAAACCCCTAACCACCTCAATATTAGGTCGAGATCCCAGGAATCTCCCCACACAAGAGTTAGCCATTCAAGAAATATTTAAATTTATGATTTGATCCGGAATGGTAATAGCAAAAGTGCCTTGCTTGAGGTTGGACAAATTTTCCACAGGTAGGAGAGACAACTTACCTGCTAGCTTGACACCAAAAATACCTGACCAAATTTTGATAGTTTTTCTAGTATTCATCCTATTTTGATCAGTAGCCTCCATTTTGGGTCCCCCCCTGGGTCCCCTATCCCGAAATCGACATCAAGAATCTTACCTTGTGCCTCATTCACATCTATATCCTCCTATTGACTTCCAACTCCTGATGGACCAACATCACATCCACCATTCCCTCTGTTGTCCAGATTTGAAATTTGAATTCCTTGTTTCTAGCTCACTGTTCAACCCACTTGCTCCACCATTAGCTGGGAATATACAATTATGTCTTATAATTCTATTTATATTGTATAAATATAATGAGTATTTTCATATGTCTTTTAAATTTTTTATTTGTATTTGTGTCCTATCTCTCTTTCATTCCCTTGTGCGTGAGTGTTATAACATTGAGTCCTACATAGAGTATTCTGGGTAGGAGAATTGATAGACTTATGGGTTCATTTGATCTTGAGTCCTATTTTTTTCCTAGGAATCTTGATGTGACAAACATTGTAATTTCCCGCTAGGGAACCCAAAAGAATTTAACCTAATACAAGTCACTATGTTTACAAAATAATTTTTTTCTTAAGTGTTTACAAACAAAGGTGATAACAATGCACAAAAAAGACAAGCATGAGATACAAACAAGTACATATAAACAACTCAATTATAGTTAACAATCCTTGAGGGTCCCATGACATAGAACTATGTACTACAAAAGTAAATATTTAGATTAAGAATAATTATAATTAACTAATATGAATAGAAAGTGCATGTAATACCATCGGGTATACATAATGATACAACATCATCTACACAAGTCATAGGGTATGCATGGCACAATAATGGAATACAAAATATAATACAATATCTGTAACTCTGAAGCACTGATACAAGATATAATCATGAACATCAAAATATAGGTACAAACAAGAATCCAATGAAGAATAAGAAGGTAAGAGAAAGAAGCATCCTCCAACAGCACTACACAAGTGTCATAATATCAAATGGTAAAAGATAAAACTACCACTTGACCTCAAGGAACCAAAGGTCCACTCCCACTGTGCTAAGATAACAACAAACCTAGCTCAAAAATAAACTCAATCAAAGATAACTAAGAAAAGGTCCTAAAGGATTTCTAACTCAAAAGAACCATCAACTAAAGATAAATAAACATCAAATATGTTAGCATGAATGTTCAATATGTCCCATGGGGGATTATTCTAACATTTCTAGAGCATTCGCATATTGTATTCATGATTGTGTTTGTCATTGATGTCACCACACTCATTATATTGAAGTTTAGCGGAGTAGTGTGGACAAATTTTGATTTAGCACACATGACATATTGTAGATGAGGCTATGCAAAGTTGAGTACATGTTTTGTATGGTATCCTGATATCATGCTTAAGAGAACATACATAAATTCAAGTATTTATGTTACTTATGAGTAATCTAGTGGAAATTGTATTCTAACAGTGTTCCTGAGAAGCATTTTCTGATAATTAAATTATATCTCCTAATAGGGATATAATCTGGTGAAGAAAAGTTATACAGATGTTGAAGACATTTCAAAGGCAACCTGGATGAGTTACCATAGTCAGAGGTTTCATGTGTGATGATTTATGAATTTTGTGAGCCGTTAGTTTTATGTGATTATGGAAATATTATGTTTTGTATTTTGTAATTAGTTAAGCATAATTGGATGACTCAATTATGAAATATTGTGCATAGTATAAAGGAAGGCTTATTTTCCTTGATTGATATATGATGTAGATGATGTGAAGGTGAAATAATGTGAATTAGTGATTGATGTATGATGCAAAGTGAGAAGACCTGGTAGTGAGATTGGGTGAAGCATTTGGTGTGGTTTTGGCACAGTTAGAGAGGAGAAGAAAAGTTGTTGAATTCAGTAATTCTTGGTATTATTTTATTCATATTATATACAAAGATCATTTGGAGAGTATGTTCAATTATCTTTCCCTTGAATTTGTTTGGATAGTGGGTCCTTCTCTCTTCCTTCACTCCTAACAGGGTTAGAATCTCCTCATAGGTATTCAAATTCTCCGAAAAGGGATTGATATGTATTGAATGTATTTCATAGGACTCCTAAAAAATTCCATCCTCTCATAAGAAATTTTCATATTAGTAGATCTCTTGTGGGTACTGTTGGTGCTCAAAAATGCTAGACCATTTTGAGGCCGAATGATAGGTTCACACTAATACTTCTCCAATTTTGGCTTAATCTAGCCAAGGCTGGTAGACCTAATTTCACTTTGAACTATTTAATTCTCTATGTCACACAACTGCGTACATAACAAACAAAGTTCCTCCAAAGGTGGTGAATGATCCTTTGAGGAAACAAACTAATCTCCTAAAAATCTCTATTCTATAATACTTGACTAAATCGATTATACTAAATAATTAAAAGTAATGCTTTTGAAATAATGATTTAATGATCTATAAAATACAAATGTATGAAGCAAATGGAAATTTCCAAATAATAGTTAGATTAGTGTCTTCTAAATACTTGGGTTATAGAGTCATAAAAATTTCAATCCTACCTACAATCAGAGACAGTTTTAAGGTAACTCACTCCTATAAAGAGAGACTGTCATCCTATAGGCTTTAGTTGAACCAAAAATTAAAATAACTTATACAATTAGTCCTATGGATTTTAACCCAACCTAAGAGCCCAAAAGGAACAATAATAGGTTCTCAGACCATGCAACTACTATTCAAATTGTTTAAATTAAATTAAACAAATGAATCAATGAAAGAACACAGTAGGATACCTTGGTTCATAGAGTAATCTAAAAGACTAATTAAAAACATATAACTTATAACCACAAATAAAAAAGAAGAGCACATATGTTTATAAATGTTCAAAATATAGTAGATTAAACTTCATATTGCAGTTGTGATCAAATTCTATTCTATGAAAATATATCTTATATTGTCTTTCCTCTTTACATTTTACATTATGTATATATACATGTTTGAGTGGCTTTCACACCTCTTTAGGGTGAAAAGACACACCCTTATTACAAATTATTTTAAAAAATGATAAGCTAACTAAAAAATAACTACCTATTTTCAGATTTGGGCTTGGTCGAAATACGAAAACACCTTGTGGAAAGCTAAGATTTTTAGCGGAGATAGAAAATTTGATTTTCCAAACTAGGTCATTTTTAGATTTTTAAAATTTGACCATCTTCATCCTCTGTCGACATCATCTTTGCAGTAGGTCAAAATTCTAGCATTTTCAGAAGGCTTTGATCATAGAAGTTTGATTATTCTTGTCACAAAGCTTCCTTCCATAATATCTCAACTTTTTAATTGAAAATTAATGTAATATTTTATCCCATTTCATGTACTCCATCATTAATTATTTGGCATGGAGTTTAAGAGGCCATTTTTTAGGGTTTTCTCACTATATAGGACTCCAAATTTTGCCCAAAATTTAGAGCTCCAACAAGCTCTTTTTGGGGATGTATGCTCCACGTGAGCATAGCGAGATTCCAAACATCTCTAGAGAAGCAGACCAAGTATCCATACTAATATGATGTGAAGTAAAATTGGGTGGCCCCAGGCCCCCCAAAATTGAACATTGATCCTTTCCTCTATCAAACACTCGATTTTGATCATGTAACACTTTTAACCTTTCTACATTACACATGTCATCCTTATAGACAATTGTCGTCGCTTCATCAATACATTCTTTGGCATCCAATCTATGTTTAACCCTTGAGAAATCATTGGGTCCATTGTAATCATTGCTGAATAGAAGATTTTGGTTAGTCATACAAACCTCTAGGTTAGCCTTCTTTTTTGGGATACCTTCTTGTTCACAATCTGTCCCATCTCTATATTTTGGATATTTTTTCTCCTCACCAAAAGGCTTTGAGAATATCTTATCTTCAAGAAGTACAAACTCTCTCTCACCAAGAGTTTGATTAGCTGGGACATTTCTAAAATATTTAGAACTATGCTTCAACACATTCTCTTCATCATGTCTAGCTTATTCCATCTCATCTTCACATGTTTGGTGTACCTCTAGCTCAAAGGATGAACTCCAAGATATCTCACCCTCTGAATGCACTTCATGAGTTTCATCAACTTTAAAATTAGGACTGTTATCTTCATTATGATGATAGTGGATTCCATTGCATAAAGGATCCTCTTCAAACAATAGATTCAGGAACATAGAGAATTTAGGCATACAATCATGAGAATTTTCATTTGGATCATCAAGTTTTTCATGAACAAGAGTAACATCTTCATTGACATTATCTCCTAAAACTTCCTCTTGTTCATGTAGTTCTATTTCATCTCCACAATTTGATTTCTCTTGAATATGGGCTGATCCGTCTACTTCCTTACCATGGTGGATTGAGAAAAAATTTGGACCATTCTTCTCAGTGTATCTTTGGTATTCTATGTCTAATAAAGCTGAAATTTCTCTTGTACTGAGAAGGTTTTCTTCCTCATCATGGTCATTGATACATGTTTCCATATACATCTCATCATATACAAATTCTTCTTCAATCTGATCCAAATTTTTATCCTCCATGTCATCACAAGTATTATTATGGTTCTCATGAATGTATGATTATTTATCTTGTGTATGACTAGTGCAATCATCTTGCTCACCAAGATAATCATCAAGCACAAGGCCTTGTTCAATCTTAGCAATAGCCTCCCTTTTTTTGTCTTCATCATCTTCTTCTAGCATATGCACAAGGAGCTTCACAGAAGGATCATCTGATGTAATTCCCAATTTTTTTTATCTTTCTCATGATTTCTTTTTGTGAAGGCATAATGTTTGAAGGTATTTCTCAAAGAATGTCCACCATTATTATCAGAAATTATGCAGAAGAATCCCCTTCAAATCTCTCCAAGCCAAAAAATGCATTAAGTGGAGACATGTACGAGTCCTCTTCCATATTGTGATCCTAAATCTTGTCATGTTCATAAGGAAACATATCAAGAATCCATTGCTCAAACTCTCTCCATGATGATATACTTTGTTCAAGTGTCATACTAAAAAGTAAACCTGCATGACCTATCAATGATCTTACAAATAGTTTCATAATCATGTCTTCTACATAGATATGATAATCAAGAATAAATTTACAAAATGCCTGCAAATGCTCCATTGGTGATTCTGATCCATCTCCACAAAATTTTGGAGCATATTTTTTTATTTTAAGAGGAAAATCTTTCTGACCACCAGGGATGTTATCAAAACTCAATGGTCTATATACTTCAATAATAAATTTTGGTCTTGGGTCACAAAAGTTTGATACTTTATGTGAGTATGTATTTTGGTACATATTGAATATTTAAATTTGTAGTAACTTTTTTCTTTATACATTAGGTTCTTTTCAATAGAGTCACCACCTCTTTAAAGAGGAAAACTTTACTTATCTCCTTCTAGGTCTTCTCCCTCAGTAGAGTCACTAACTGAAATGTTTTTTTAAATAGAGTCACCACCTCATTTGAGGAATGTCTTTCTTCTAGGTTCTTTCTTCCACTAGAGTGTACTTCCAAACAAATTAATATAACTACTTTTTGATTCTGATCTGCGAAATCTAAAATTCTAGGTTGTTAGAAAGTAAAGACCACCAAGATAACTAAGAGGGGGGGGGGGGGGGGGTGGGGGTGAATTAGTTATCTGATAATTAAACCATTTATCAACTTCAATATCAAATTCAATAGATTTAAACCATATAATCAATGCAGTAACCAACCATAGAAAGATAATCATACACAATGACACAATAACACAAGATATGTTCACTAGGGAACCTCTTGATCAAAGAGTAAACCCCAGTGGGAATGATGCCCACAAAATGATGCACTAATATGAAATTTCCTTGTGAAAGGATGGACCCTACTAGGAGTCTTATGAAATACATTCAATACATATGAATCTCTGTTAGGAGATTTTGAATCCATGTTAAAAGATTCTAACCCTGTTAGGAGTTATGGAAGACAGAAGGACCCACTACCCAAACATTTTCAAGGCAAGATCTTTGAACTCATTGTCAAATAGATCTTAGGATTATTCAATAGAATAATATGAAATATGTTACCTCCTTCACATTGTGCCAAAACCACACTCTCTGCTACACAATATCACAAATCCAGATCTCTGTACTTCACAAGTCTTCCTTCACCACTGAATTATCTCTATTCTTCACCTCATGCATATATTCGCATCACAACTTTCAAAATTTCATATCAAAACTATTACAATCATCATCATAACAAGGAAAAAATTCTTTCCTTTATACCTCACTCAAATTATAATTATAAATGAGTCGACATCCAAATATAAAATAATAATTTCAACATGCTACATCAAAATTACATAAAACTGTCAGCTTCTAGATATTGTAACTTTCCACTCATGTGACCTCAAAGTTTTCACTAATGATCCACATCACCACCAATGAGTCTCAAACTTCCCTTTAACTACATAGAATTAGATTCTATCCTGGTTAGGAGATATCCTCCGATTACCAAAAACTGCTACTCAGGAACACTGCCAGAATACTGCTTTCACCCAAATGCTTATAACTTTCATGAATAAATGAATTTATTTTTGCACTGTTAACCATAGGTTAATAACACACCAAAGAACATACCATCAACTACGCATAGCTCAATTTGCAATATAACATGTGCGCAAAACAAAATTGTGCCTCCTTCTCTGCTAAACTCCAGAATATCACTGTGTTGACATCAATGACAATCATAGTCATGAATGCAATAACCACTGCTATAGAATGACTTCCAAAGGCTTTAGCATTCAATCCTAACAATCTCCCCCATTGGCATTGATGGCAACATAGATGAAAAACATCCAATTTTACAAAAATCCAATCACTGCTGCTCAACTACTCTGCTGCTCTTCATCAATCAAATCTTACTTCATTTTCTTATTCAATCTCTCCAAAAAATGTAGTTCCTTAATGTTTTTCATGATTCTCTCCCCCATTGACATCAATGATAGAAATTCCATCACTATGTCAAACAATAGCTCAATGTCAAAAGACACTATTCAAAAAATACATTCACAAGAGTATTCAATGACTCAGCTCAGATACACATACTGCCCCATAGAGGAAGTACCAACATCCAATCCAGAAAATAGATAGGGTCATATTCCACTAGATGGATGCAACCAACTACATCATTATTCAAAAGTAGGCTGGGGCATAACCCCAAGCATACCTCTTAGATACTCAAATGTATCCTTAGGAAAAGGCTTTGTAAATATATCTGCTATCTACTCCTTTGTGCTTATGTACTCCAGTCTGACTTCTTTCTCAGCAACTTTCTCTCTTACAACATGATACTTCATCTCTATATGCTTAGTTTTAGAATGTAATACATGATTCTTAGACATACTAACTATACTTGTATTGTCACAATGTATGACAATAGGCTCATCAAACTTGATTCCAATCTCCATCAACATCTGCTTCATCCAAATTATCTAAATACAATTGTTTGCTATTGCTACATATTCTGCTTCTACTGTACTTTGTGAGATACAATTTTTCTTTTTTCTCAACCAAGAAACTAATCTTCCTCCAAGAAAAAAGGCTCCACCACTGGTGTTTTTCTTATCATCAACCTTGCCTCCCTAATTAGCATCAGTATATGCACATAGGGTAAAATCATCAGAAGTTTCATACCACAATCCATAGTCCATTGTGCCTCTAAGATATCTCAATATCCTCTTTATTGCTACATAACATGACTCTCTAGGTTCAGCTTGAAATCTTGCTACCATTCCAACTGAATGTTGTATATCTAGTCTAGTGTGTGTCAAGTACTACAATCCACCAATCATGGATCTATATTTCTTTTTCTCAACTACTGGTGTTTCATCTTTACTAGATAGTTTATGTCCTATAACCATAGGTGTTCCAATTGGTTTACAATTCTCCATACCAAACCTTTTCAACAAATCATTCAAGTACTTTGTCTGACTTACAAAGATACAATCTTTATTTTGTGTTATCTGTAATCCCAAAAAGCATTTCATTTTTCCAATCATACTCATTTCAAATTTTGTCTTCATTTCATCAGCAAATTTGTCACTAGCTTCATCTTCTCCTCCAAAAATAATGTCATCAACAAAAATAACCAAAACTAACAATCCATTCTCAATTTCTTTTCTATATAAGTTATTATCAGCTGTTCATTTTGTAAATCCCAATTTTAACAAATACTTATCCAATCTAGCACACCAAGTTCTAGGTGCTTGCTTTAGTCCATACAATGCTTTCTTTAGTTTACATACCATGTCTCCTTCTTGAGTCAAAGGAAAACCTTCAGGCTTCTCAATGTAGACTTCTTCTTCTAATTCACCATTCAGAAATGCTAACTTCACATCCATCTAATACACTTTGAATTTCTTAAATGCTGCATAAGCCAAAAATATTCTTACTGCTTCAAGTCTTGCCACAGGGGAAAAAGTCTCTTCATAGTCAATTCCTTCTTGCCATGTGTATCCCTTACATACCAATCTTGCTTTGTTTCTAATTACTTCTCCTTGTTCATTCATCTTGTTCCTGAATACCCATTTAGTTCCAATCACATTTTTGTCTTTAGGCCTAGGGACCAATTCCCATGTCTTGTTATTTTCAATCTGATCCAATTCTTCTCTCATAGCTTTAATCCAATGTTCATATTCACAAGCTTCATTAGTAGACTTAGGTTCAATTTGAGAAATAAAACATAAATGTACCTTCTTTCTAGTCATAACTCTATCTAAACTTCCAATAACTTGCTCAACAGGATAATGTCTTGATATGTACCTGTTAGGTGTCATAGTGACTGATCTTTCTTCAATTGTAGATTCTTCTCTATTTTCTTCAACATGACTTTCACTCAACAATTCACCGTCAGTCTCAAAAAATTGTTCAGTAGTTTCAATGTTAGGCTGAGGGTTAGTTCCTTCATCAGATTCATAATCAAGCATTCTTTCCTAAATTTTAAACTTCTCATCAACTTTTACATTTGCACTTTCAACAATAGTCTTAGTTCTCTTATTGTAACATCTATATGCTTTTCTTTACAAAGAATATCCAAGAAAAATTCCTTCATCACTTCTAGGATCAAACTTTCCTATATCATCATCTCTATTAATATAACATTTGCTTCCAAAAATTCTAAAATACTTAACTGAGGGTGCATGTCCAAACCACAATTCATAAGGTGTCTTGTCTGTGTCTACTCTAATTTGTACTCTATTCATTGTATATACTATTGTATTCATTGCTTCTCTCCAAAATGTCTTTGCCAAATCACCTTCAAACAACATAGCTCTAGCTACTTCAGTCACTGATCTATTCCTTCTTTCTACAATACCATTTTGTTCAGGTGTTCTAGGGGCTGAAAACTATCTCTCAATACCATTTACTTCACAAAAAGTGTTAAACTCTTTAGATGTAAATTCTCCACTCCTATCAGATCTCAAACATTTAATCCTCATTCCTGATTCATTCTCAACTTTATTCTTCATGACCTTAAACTTATCAAATGCTTCAAATTTTTCTTTCAAAAATGCAATCCACATCATTCTTGTAAAATCATCAACAAGAATCATAAAATACCTTTCTCCATAGAATCCTCTAGTCCTAGTAGGACCACTCAAGTCTGTATGAACAATCTCCAACTTTTCTGTAGATGTGAACTTCTTGCTAGGAAATGAACTCCTTTTCTTCTTAGCCATCACACATTCCTTGCAAATCATGTTAGTAGACTTCATAATCTTAGGTAAATCTCTTACTGCAAGTGTAGAACTTACTTTCACAATATTATCAAAGTTTATATGACAAAACCTTCTATTCCATAACCAACTATCATCAATCTTAGTCATCAAACATGTCATCTTAGTAGGGTTCAACTAAAAAACATTACCTCTGGTTCTAGATCTAGTTCCAATTAGATTTTCATCTTTATCCTTTATCACACAAGTTTTCTCAGTAAACCAAACTTGATATCCCTTATCCACTAACTATCCAACACTCAAAAGATTATGTTTCAATCCATCAAAAAAGTAAACATCATCAGTATTAGTCTTTCCATCAAGAGTAATAGATCCTATACCTTTAATCAAACACGGTGCATTGTTACCAACTCTAACAACTCCTCCATCATAATTGTTAAACTTTATGAACTTTCCTTTATCACCAGTCATATGATGTGAACAACCACTATCTATAATCCAATCAACTTTCTTTTCAACTTGGGAAACTAAGGCTTTCTCTTCTTTAATATCAGATTCAGAATTTTCTTCCTTAATTGCTATAAATCCTATGTCATCAAAGTTATCATTATCACTGTCACTCAAATGTCTTTCAATTCCTACTTCAATTTCTTCATCATTTGCATAATAACATTCTTTAGATCTTCTAGGCTTAAAATTGTTCCGATACTTCTTAACTCTCTTAGGACACTTAGATGCAAAATGACCATATTCTTGACATGTCCAACATTTAAAGATTTTCTTACCATCTGGTTCTCTTTTCACAAGAAAGGCAATACCTTCTTCAATCTTCTTATCTTCATTAGATTTGGATCTTCTACTATTGGCATAATCTCCTTTCACACTTGTACTTCTAGACAAAGTAGGTCTAATGCTAAGAGCACTGAATGTTGTCTCCACTCTAGGTAGTTCTCCTGATAATCTCAAATTCATCTCTATTACTTCCAATCTTCCAAGAAGAGTCTCTCTTGAAAAGTTTGGTGTACAAGGTATCACTTGTTCAATCATTTGTGTAGTCTTCCTGAATACCGGTGTCAATGTTCTCAAAATCTTCCATATTACTTCATCCTCTATCTTTTCACCTCCACAAGACTTTATTCCTGCAACAATTTCTGACATCCTACCAATATAGCTTCTAACAAATTCATCTTCCATCATTCTTATGTCTTCAAATGCACAAATCCAATTATGTAACCTAGCTTTCTTTGCATTTTCATCGACTTCAAAAGTAGAATGTAAAGCTTTCCAAATATCATAAGATCTAGTTAAACCTTTTACCTGACTATATTCATTCTCTGAAAGTGCTGATAAAAGTGCTTCTCTTACAAGTATGTTACACATGAATAGATCTACCTCATCTTTAGTACTTGTTTCAAGATTGTCTTCTTTAATTATAGTCCTTTAATTCTTTGTAATCAACCAATAACCTGGTCCTAAACACAAGAGATGTGTCTTCATCATTTCTTTCCAGCTGTCAAAATTTACTCCATCAAACTTAGGGCTTTCTTTCCTAAAATTTTCCATAGATCTCCTTAAGTTGTTAAACTTCTCTTTCAAGGACCTGTCGCTCTGATACCAATTGTTAGAAAGTAAAGACCACTAAGATAACTAAGATGGGGGGGGGGGGTTGAATTAGTTATCTGATAATTAAACCATTTATCAACTTCAATATAAACTTCAATAGCTTTAAACCATATAATCAATGCAGTAACCAACCATAGAAAGATAATCATACACAATGACACAATAACACAAGATATGTTAACTAGGGAGCCTCTTGATCAAAGAGTAAACCCCAGTGGGAATGATGCCCACAAAATGATGCACTAATATGAAAGTTCCTTGTGAAAGGATGGACCCTGTTAGGGGTCCTATGAAATACATTCAGTACATATGAATCTCTGTTAGGAGATTTTGAATCGTTGTTAAAAGATTCTAACCCTGTTAGGAGTTATGGAAGATAGAAGCACCCACTGCCCAAATAGCTTCAAGGCAAGATCTCTGAACTCACTGTCCAAAAGATCTTAGGATTATTCAATAGAATAATATGAAATATATTACCTCCTTCACACTGTGCCAAAACTACACTCTCTGCTACACAAGATCACAAATCCAGATCTCTGTACTTCACAAGTCTTCCTTCACCACTAAATTAGCTCTATTCTTCACCTCATGCATATATTCGCATCACAACTTTCAAAATTTCATATCACAACAATTACAATCATCATCATAACAAGGAAAAAATTCCTTCCTTTATACCAGACTAAAATAATTATAAATGAGTTGGCATCCAAATATAAAATAATAATTTCAACACGCTACATCAAAATTACATAAAACTATTGGCTTCCAGGTATTGTAACTTTCCACTCGTGTGACCTCAAAGTTTGTGCTATGAACCATGTCACCACCAATGAGTCTCAAACTTCCTTTTAACTGCATATAATTAGATTCCATCCTAGTTAGGAGATATCCTCTGATTACCAAAAATCGCTACTCAGGAACACTTCCAGAATACTTCTTTCACCAAAATGCTTATAAATTTCATGAATAAGTGAATTTATTTTTGTTCTCTTAACCATAGGTCAATAACACACAAAATAACATACCATCAGCTACGCATAACTCAATTTGCAATATAACATGTGTGCAAAACAAAACTGTGCATGCTTCTCTGCTAAACTCCAGAATATCACTGTGTTGACATCAATGACAATAATAGTCATGAATGCAACAAGCACTGCTACAGAATGACTACCAAAGGCTTCAACATTCATTCCTAACATAGGTAACTTCACAATATATATTGTGAGCAACTCTGCCCAGTAGAGTCACCAATTTTTTGGTGCTAAAAAATGTTAGACCGTTTTGAGGCCAACTGACAGGTTCACACTGATACCTCTACAATTATGGCTTAATCTAGCTAAGGCTAGTAGGTCTAATTTCATTTTGAACTATTTAATTCTCTATGTCACAAAACTGCATACATAACAAACAAAGTTCCTCCAAAGGGGGTGAATGATCCTTTGAAGAAAGAAACTAATCTCCTAAAAATATCTATTCTTTAATACTTGACTAAATAGATTATACTAAATAATTAAAAGTAATGCTTTATCAATAATGATTTAATGATCTATAAACTTCAAATGTATGAACCAAATGATAATTTCCAAATAATAGTTAGATCAGTGCCTTCTAAATACTTGGGCTATTGAGTCATAAAAATTTCAATCCTACATACAATCAGAGATGGTTTTAAGGTAACTCACTCCTATAAAGTGAGACCATCATCCTATAGGCTTCAGTTGAAACATAAATTTAAATAGCTTATACAATTAGTTCTATGGATTTTAACCCAACTTAAGAGCCTGAAAGGAATAATAACAGGTTCTTAGACCATGCAACTGCTATTCAAATTGTATAAATTAAATTAAACAAATGAATCAATGAAAGAACACAGTAGGATACCTTGGTTCATAGAGTAATCTAAAAGACTAATTAAAAACATATAACTTATAACCACAAATAAAAAAGAAGAGCACTTATCTTTATTAATGTTGAAAAAATAGTACATTAGAGTTCATATTGTAGTTGTGATCAAATTCTATTCTATGAAAATATATCTTATATTGTCTTTCCTCTTTACATTTTACATTATTTATATATTCATGTTTGAGTGGCTTTCACACCTCTTTAGGGTGAAAAGACACACCCTTATTACAAATTATTTTTAAAAATGATAAGCTAACTAAAAAATAACTACCTATTTTCGGATTTGGGCTTGGTCGAAATACCAAAACACCTTTTGGAAAGCTAAGATTTTTATTGGAGATAGGAAATTTGATTTCCTAAACTAGGTCATTTTTAGATTTTTAAAATTTGACCATCACCATCCTCTATTGGCATCATCTTTGTAGCAGGTTGAAATTCCAGCATTTTCAGAAGGCTTTGATCATAGAATTTTTATTGTTCTTGTCACAGAGCTTCCTTCCATAATATCTCAACTTTTTAATTGAAAATTAATGTAATATTTTATCCCATTTCATGTACTCCATCATTAATTATTGGGCATGGAGTTTAAGAGGCCATTTTTTATGGTTTTATCACTATATAGAACTCCAAATTTTGCCCAAAATTTAGAGCTCCAATAGGTACCATCCCCACTAGGGTTTACTCTCTAATCAAGAGGTTCCCTAGTTAACAAATATAGTGACATAGTGTATGATTATTCTTCTATGGTTGATGTTTATGTTGATTACATTTCAAGATGTAATAAGTTTAATTAAAAAAAATATCAAATAATTGATTCACCTCCCCCCCTCTCAGTTATCTTGGAGGACTTTACTTTCTAACAATTGGTATCAAAGCGGCTGGTCCTTGAAGGAAAAGTTTAATAGCTTAAGGAGATCATGGTGAGTCACTTCAAAAAAATAAGTACTAAGTTTGATGGATTTAACTATGGCAGCTGGAAAGAGAAGATGAAGACACATTTTCTATGTCTAGGACCAAGATATTGGTTGATTACAAAGAATGAAAAATGTATCATTCAAGAAGAAAAGACCAAGGATTACGCTCAGAAAGAAAGAGATCTATTCATGTGTAATATACTTGCCAAAGAAGAAATTTTGTCAGCCCTTCTTGAAAATGAATATATCCAGGTAAAAACTATAAAGACACCTCATGAAGTTTGGTTAGATTTGGAATCTACTTTTGAAGGTGATAAACATGCTAAGAGAATCAGATTAAAAAATTGGATATGTTTATTTCAAGATGCTAAAATGATGGAAGATGAGTTTGTTAGAAGCTATATTGGTAGTACTAGAATATCAAAGGTTGTTGTAGGTATCAAACCTTGTGAAGGAAATAAAAATGAAGATGAAATCATATGGAAGATCTTGAAGACTCTAACCCAAGTATTTAAGTAGACAACGAAGATGATTGAACAAGTCATACCTTGTACTAAAAAAATTCACTAGAGAGACTCTTCTTAGAATATTGGAAGTAGTGGAGATAAGTTTGAGACAATCTAGAGATTTGCCTAGGATTGAAACTGCATTCAGTGCACTTAGTGTTTTTTGTACTTTGTCAAGAAGTGCAAGTGTTAGTGGAGATTATGCCAATAGAAGAAGATCTAAGACTGAAGAAGATAGAAATATTGAAGAAGGAATTTTCTTTATTGTGAAGAGAGAACCAAAAGGTAAAAAAATATTTAAATGTTGAATGTGTCAAGAATATGGTCATTTTGCATCTAAATGTCCTAAGAGAGTGAAGAAATATAAAAATAACTTTAATCCTAGAAGATCTAAAGAGTGTTATTATGGTAATGATGAAGAATTTGAAGCTAGTATTGAGAAATTCTTAAGTGAAAGTGATAATGAGAGTGATGATATAGGATTTGTTGTAATAAAGGAAGAAAAATCTGAAATAGAAGTCAAAGAAGAAAAATCTTTAGTATCATAGGTTGAAAAGGAAATTGATTGGATTATAGATAGTGGTTATTCACATCATGTGACTGGTGATATGAATAAGTTTATTAAGTTTAACAATTATGGTGAAGGAATTGTTAGAGTTGGAATAAATGTACCTTGCCGAATAAAAGGAATAGAATCTATTAATCTTGATGAAAAAACTAACATTGATTATGTTTACTTTCTAGATGCATTGAAACATAATATTTTAAGTGTTGGACAGTTATTTGACAAGGGATATCAAGTTTGGTTTACTAAAAAATACTTGTATGATCAAGGATAAGAATGGTAAGATGATTGGAATAGAAGCAAGAACCAAAGGTAATGTATTTTAGTTGACTCCTACTGAGATGACATATTTGATTGCTAAAGTTGATGAAAGTTGGTTATGGTACAAAATATTTTGTCACATAAACTTTGATAACATTGTGAAAGAAAGTACCACATTTGCAGTAAGAGATTTTCCTAAAATTGTGAAACCTACTAACATGGTATGAAAGGAATGTCTTAAAGAAAAACATAAAAGAAGTTCTTTTCCCAGCAAGAAGTTCACCACAACAAAAAAACTAGAGATTGTTCATACAGATCTGAGAGTGGTCCCAGAAGAACTAGAAGATTATATGGTGGAAGGTATTTTATGATTCTTGTTGATAATTTTACTAGGATGACGTGGATATCATTTCTTAAAGAAAAATCAGAAGCATTTGATAAGTTTAGATTTTTTAAGAACAAAGTTGAGAATGAATTAGGAATGAAGATTAAAATTTTAAGATTTGATAGAGGTGGAGAATTTAATTCAAAATAATTTAATACTTTTTGTGAAGTGAATGGCATAAAGAGACAACTTTCATCCCCTAAAACACTTGAGAAAAATGGTATTTATGAATGAAGAAATAGATTAGTAACTGAAGCAGTAAGAGCTATGATGTTTGAGAATGATGTAGAAAAGATATTTCAGAGAGAAGAAATAAATACAACATTGTATACAATGAATAGAGTATAGATCATAGAAAATATAGAAAAGAGCCCTTATGAATTATGGTTTGGACATGCATCATCAGTAAAATATTTCAGAATCCTTGGAAGTAAGTGCTATATATATAGAGATTATGATATTAGTAAGTTTGATCCGATAAGTGATGAAGGTATGTTCCTTGGTTATTCATTGAAAATAAAAGATTATAGATGTTTTAATAAGAGGACTAATACTATTGTTAAGAGTACAAATGTTAAAGTGGATGAGAAGTTTAGAATTCATGAAAGAATACTTGATTGTGATTCAGATGAAGAAGCCTATCCTAAAACTAATCAAGAAAATTTTGAATTGTTTAATGAAACTAACAATGATTTGTAGAATAAGATTCATGATGAAGAAAAAAGATAAGAACCAAGATCTGAACCCAGAATTGAAGCAAGAGTTGAGACAGTAACACCTAATAATAATTTGATAAGGAATCATCCCGATAATCAAATTATTGGAAGAAAAGAAAAAGGAGTTATGAAAAGAAATAAGGTACAAGAAGAACTATGTTTGATTTCTCAAATTGAACCTAAGATTACTAATGAATCTTGTAAATATAACAATTTGATTCAAGCAATGAAGGAAGAATTATATCAGATTGAAAAGAATAATACTTGGGAATTGGTTCCTAAACTTAAGAACAAAAATGTTATAGGAACTAAATGGGTTTTTAGAAACAAGATGAATGAAAAAGGTGAAGTTGAAAGAAAAAAAGAATGATTGGTATGTAAAGGATACTCACAACAAGAAGGAATTGATTATGAAGAAAAAATTTCACCTATTGTAAGGATTGAAGTAGTGAGAATTTTTTTGGCCTATGCAGCTAATAAGAAATTCAAAGGGTATCACATGGATGCGAAGTCAACATTTGTAAATGGTGAATTAGAAGAAGTCTACATTGAGCAGCTAGAGGGCTTTCCTTTGACTCAAGGAGACATGATATGTAAAATAAACAAATCCCTATATAGAGTAAAGAAAGAACCTAGAACCTAGTATGCAAGATTGGATAAATATTTGGAAAATTTGAGATTTGTTAAAGGTACTGCAGACAGTAATTTGTATCTGAAAGAAATAGAGAATCTTTTATTAATTGTAGTAATTTTCATTGATGATATAATCTTTGGAGGTGAAGATGAAGTGAGTGATAAATTTTTTGATGAAATGAAAACAAAATTTGAGATGAGCATAATTGGAGAAATGAAATTTTTCTTAGGTTTACAAATTATGTAGAACAATGATGGTATTTTCTTATCTTTGACTAAGTATCTAAAAGAACTACTACAAAGATTTGGTTTGGAGAGTTGTAAGCCTATTGGTACACCTATGGTAATTGGCCATAAGTTATCTAGCACAGATGAGACTCTAGAATTTGAACAAAGGAAGTACAAATCTATGATTGGAGGTTTGTAATATTTGACTCACACAAGACCAGATATAGCACGTTTAATTGGTATTGTTGAGAGGTTTCAAGCTAATCCAAAGGAATCACGTTATGTAACAGTGAAGAGAATATTTAGATATTTAAAAGGTACAACTGATTATGGTTTGTGGTATGATAAATCAAATTTTTTTACCCTATGTCGATATATAGATGTGGATTGGGGAGGTAGTGTGGATGAAAAAAAGAGTACAAGTGGTGGAGCATTTTTTCTTGGAGGAAGATTAGTTTCCTAGCTAAGAAAGAAGCAAAATTGTATTTCATAGAGTACAATAGAAGTAGAATATGTAGCAGCAACAAATAATTGTAATCATAAAATATGAATGAAACAAATGTTGAAGAATATTGGAATGAAATTGAATGAGTCTGTTATAATACACTATGATAACACAAGTACAATAAGTATGTCTAAGAATACTTTGTTATATTTTAAATTAAAACATATAGAGATCAAGTATCATGTTGTAAGATAAAGTTGCAGAGAAAGAAGTTAGACTTGAGTATATCAGTAAAAAGGAGTAGATTGCACATATATTTACAAAGCCCTTACCTAAAGATACATATGAGTATTTGAGAGGTATTCTTGGGGTTATGCCACAACCTACTTTTGAGTAGTGATGCAGAAAGTTGTATCGGTCTAGTGGCATACAACACTATCTTTCTAGATTGTATGTTGATGCTTCCTCTATGGTGCCTTAAATGAGATAGAAAATTTTGTCTGCAAAAGCTCAAAATTGATCAACAAATATCGAATCATAGATGAAAAAAAATCTCAAATATTATCTAAAGTAGAAAAATTCAAAGAATGATACTGGAAACCTTGAAAATGAGGCAACAAAACCTCATACTATAAAGGAATTAAAGAGGAAGAACCCTACACATATGAATTTTAAGAAGGTTCTAGAATAGAAGGAAAACCATTCGAGTCCATGCCTAAAGCTCTAATGGGAGACACGAGAGATGAATTGTCCATCAAAGATTTAGAAAGTAAAGGACAATTATGGAAATTTGAAGATCAATTAGGAGATACTTTAGTTGACATCATAGAAGACCGTTAGCATTGAAAATTAAAATTCCCTAGGAGATTTAAATGGAGATCAATAGTTATTGGGTCAAGAATAGGAATTTGTTGAGACCAATTACCATACTTAGAAGTAATTGAAATATATGGTAGAAGAGGCTTCAAAAGAGTAACTAAAAACCATACCCTTACAAGTAAATGGACCAACTCATATGACACAAGATCATGATGAAAAAAAATACCCAATTTATTACCTAAAATTTCAACAATATCCAGATCTTTGTATTCTAGAGGAAACCCTTGAAAAGAGATCCAGAATGGCATGAATAATATAGGAGTGGAGGTGGGCTAAAAATGAGGGACCCAAGCCAATGTGGAAATAGAAATTCCTTTGCAAAAGCAACCCTTAAATTATGCACATAATCCATATCCTTACCTATCTAGAAGATATCGGTAAAAAATAGTCTTTCGCAATGAGAAATAAATTCATCAAACCAGACCAATATAGCTTAACCCATGCTAAAAAAATAGGGAAAGAAATAGGAGAATGAAGCTTAGCAATAAGAGAATTGGTTTGTAAAAAAAATAATAGTAGTTTGAATCATATGATCACGGAGAATGACCTTGTTAAAGCTAGGCATGGCTGAACTATCATAAACATGAATGTTTACCTAAAGAGTGGGATACTAGTGGAATAATAGAGCATGAAGCTTGGTACATCCCATTCAGAGTGAAGGGAGCCCTTGAAGTCTAAGAAATACCATCATTATCCACCAAATCACCTAAAGTAGGCTGGCGATCTAGGGGAGACTTGGGAGGAGTTGCTTGGCAAATTTCATATGAGGGTTATGGAGTATGGATCAAGCATCGATGTCCTTGAAATGGAAGCCCTTGCTTCTTCCCTTCTTAGCATAAAATGACACCCTTTCCCTCGCCAGTGCTGTTGAGATGTAAAATGATGAAAATAGGATGAGGAGGGGCATTTATCAAAAGCTAAATCCCTCCTTAGGCCTTTCCTAAAAACCCACTACGGTGTATGATCCGCATGAACCAAGTTCAAAAAATTGGATTCATCAAATGAAATGTCTTCCCATTTAGGGTTAGACACCTTGCCTGAAAAGGATATCTTTGTATCCAACTACCAATTAACTGGCACACAATGATCCCTACCAAAAAACACTACTGAAGACACTTGCTTCGCAACCACTCGCCTGTCAACTACCATAGGTCGTTCCTTATCGGATTTCACCGATGCAGTAGCCATGCCCGCATTTCAATTTAATAATAAATATTATTTTATATTTTAATTATGCATTAAATTTCTAATTTAGACTTAGTATTTAATTAAATCTCCAGTTTCGATAATTGCACTTTTTAATTAATTTTTTTCTAAAAAACATGGGTATTTAATTAATTCATTAATTAAATAACCTTATATTTTAATATTCCAATATTTTATAAGATATAAGAAGTCAATCAAAGAATTAACTTTAATTAAATCCTTTATCTATTTTAACACAAAAATAACATCAAACCTACAAGAATGCCAACCTGAAGAAACTAACTACATTTTAAATACTAAATCAAACACAAAGGAAGAGTTTGTGAATTCACATCATCTTGACAAATTTGGAGGGTAATAAATAAGATACTTGTCCACTATTTTAGGACAATAAATGGATTACGTTAGGATTTGGACCTGTCTATTATCTTCCCTCTCTTACCATTGAGATTTTGGGATAGGGCATGCTCATCCTAGTAATTGAGGGAATTCGATTCTTTATACCTCAAATCCTACATAAAAGACAATCATGTCCATACATGTATAAATATTTAATAGATAATTGTTGGGATCAATCGATCGTGTGGATCTCAAAAAAAATTAACTATAAATTTGTCCCTCAATCACATCATGCATGTAAAATAGAAAAGTAAAACATACACATGAAAGTATGGGGTCATTAAAACCATGAATATAAATAACATCATCATATGAGGATAATCAACATGATGAGTGACCTAAAAGAGTTTTTCCATATAAAGTAAAAATAAAACTATAGGAGGGGTATTACATTTTGAGTCTCCAAGTGATGTATTTCCAAGTATTGTTGGATAACAACATGAATGATGTACAAGGACAAAGGGCTAGCAATATCACAAATAGGAATATTGAATTTGTACTAAGTCATGGAGGTAGTTTGTTGTTGCAAGGATGAAATAGTTTGAGAAAGACTATTCGTAGTTGATTTGGTAGGAAGTTTTCTATGGTAAATGTGTGAAAGGTTTGGACCATTATGGGAAATGGAAGCATTATTGGAATATGAAAATGGGACATTTTTTCAGGTAGGCATGGTTGAAGGTTGTAAAACATGTAGAATACTTAAAGGAGAAGGAATAGGATTAGCAATATTTTGAACACTAACATGTGTAGGATTGATGTTTGGAATAGATGTAGTCTTGAGACATGGAACATAAATAAAAACACTAGCTAATGAAGTTGGAATAGGAATAGAAGTCTCAACACTAGTGGGAGGTTGAGTTAAACCAAGTTCTTATAAACCCTCTTTAATAGGTAAAGCATTTCTATCAATAAGATGGGAAATAACTCATAACAAATTAATAGTATGTTCATCATTGTGAATCAAATTCCTCAAACCTTATATTCAAGAGTTTCTTTTTTTATTAGAATCATCTTGACCTAACCACTATTAAAAAATTTCAATTTCATGGGAATTTTTTTGCGCTTGGATAGGAGGGACTCTTAAAGTCTCATCTTCGTCATGAGAAGAGTGGGAAGAAGGATTCTCAACAATAGTGGGAATGTTATTAGTAGGCATGTTTGTAATGCCCCTCCCATAGTTTTCCTTTCAGTCTTATTGGAAAACTCTTTTAGGCCATTTTCATCTATGCTTTATTTATTTCAGGAATATTTGTGGTTTATCAATGTATGAAATTTTATTGAGTAATCATGGATTAGATGCTTTTGAATTATTTTCATGTTGAATAAATGAAAGAAATGATGTTATTTATATGTGATGGTTATTTCATTTTGATGATTCATATGTTAGGATATCATGAATGGTTATGGTTTTTACTGACCCCATACTTGCATGTGTATGGTCAATGTGTATATTTTATATTTTTGTTTGATGTGCTTGATGTGGTTGAGGGATAGAGTCATAGTTACTTGCTTGTCACATCTGCACGATTGGGTGATCCCCACCATTGCTTGTTTATATTTATACATGTATGTACATACTTCTCTTTTATGTTGGTTTGCACATACTAGGCATTGACTTCCCTGAATTGTCACGATGAGCATGGCCAATCACAAAATCTCAATGGTAAGAGAGGGGAGATAACATACAAATCCAAATCCCATCCCTAGCCATTGATTATCCTAAATATTGGGCAAGTATATTTTTCTACCCATCTGAATTCGTTTAAGTGACATGAATTCGTGAGCCCTTCCTTGGTGTTTGTTTGATATAGAGTTAGTCATTTTTTGAGATTTGGGAGTCAAGTGGATTTACTTGTGTGAATCATTTGATTTAATTAATTAAGCTAGGCGTAATTTTGAGATTTGAATAATTATATTTTATGAATGTGGAAATATTAGATATAGAGCATGTTTAATTATTAAAGGTAATTAAATACCTTTGTTAATTAAATGATTAAGTTAAAAGATTTAAATTTGGAATTAAAGGGTTTAGTTAATTATTAAATCCTAATATAAATTAAAAGGGCATAGTTGATTTATTAGTTTGCATAGTTAGTTACGTGCTAAAAGTATTTATTTTTTAATTAAATAATTATATGCAATTTAAGTTGCAAATTTTGTTTAAGTGAAATTGAAATTAAAAATAAAGTTAAAAGTTGAGTTTGAGTTTTATTTTAAAAGTGCATTATTTATTTTTGAGTGATTTTATCATGCATCTAGAGAGATTTGAGTTCTGCTTTAAGGTTTGCATGTTTTAGAAACCCTAGGATAGATAGGTTTTCTTTATGTAGGCATTTTGGGTATTATTTTCATTATGTCTATCAGGTTTTGGAGGAACTCTGGAAGTATTGGAAAATTTTTGGGAAATCTTGTTTTGGTGGGCATTATTTTGTGATTATTTGAAGGCGAAATTGGATCTTCTTGACTTCATATTTTCAAATGTTGGTTGAGGTAGGGTTTGAAACCCTCATTTTCTTTGCAGATTTTTCTTTTGAAAAGATTATATACTTCATATCTAAGATTGTTGGGTTAATGATTTGTAATTGGCTTATGTTTTAGTTTTGAATTTGTTCTTATGGAAATTTGATTGAATTGATGTTACATAGATATGGTATTTCATTTTGGTTATTTTGAAAACCCTAGAATAAATTTTAAGAAAGTTAATATCTTTTTCACAATATGTTGCAAAGAGATTGAATTAGGAATTGCATGTAATATTGAAAATCAATAGATGTAGATATATTTTTCAAAACCTTAGCTTCCATTTGAGACAATCAATTTTTAAAAATATATATATCTGTGGGTTTATATGTATTCATGTCTATAAAGTTTGATGGTTTAATTTTCAAATATATTTATATATATTAAAAAAAGATAATATGTTTTTATTGTTGTTACGTCCCATAATTTCCTGGTGAATTCACTTTTAAAAAAATGGAGAAAAAATAAATATAAAATAAATATTAATATTTATTATGTAGGGGGTCGGGGTCTCACTCCCAACCCCTCGACAGCCCAAGGGAGATGTCAATAGCAGCACTCGCTATCATGATAGCTGGGGCTTCCTACGACACTCAAGGCTACTGGTGCTAGCTTGGTTGTCGTGGTAGCTACGACTGCTCATGGTAGTCAAGACTATCGCATGACAGCTAGTTGTCATAGCAGCTTCGGCTACCCACGACAGCCAAGACTATCGTAAGGGACAACCATGGGGTGGGGCCATGACTCCCCCCATGCAGATTTTCATTTATAAAATATTTTGGCTTAAAAAATTAAAATTTATTAAAATTTGCTTAATTAAATTAAATTTATTTTTAATTTAAATTTTAAATTACTTTAATTTAATTTATTTTAAAACTAGTTCAATTAATATTTAGTTAATTTAAAATTTAAGTTAGTTATTTTAAATTATATTTATTGTTAAATATCAATATTTAATAATTGAATTTTCTTTGATTAAATAGCTAGCTTGAGTTATGGATATGTATTTGGTTATTTAAAATATTGGTTTTATAATTTTATGAGTAGATGAATTATCACATGAGGATGTGAATTATTTTGGGGATTCTAATTATTTAAATAACCTTACTGGTTTAATTTATTTGTTGGGGTTTTAAAGTCAACTTATGATTAATATACACTAGAGGTTTTGGGACTTTGGGATTATTTGTCTTGATGCCTTTTATACGCATGTTAGATATTAGTTTTGATTCGATAATCTTTATCCAACCTTGTCCATTGGAATTCTCTTGTTTTTTATGAACACATGGAAGGTGTAGGCATTCTGTATGTATATATTTTGTTGTTGAGATAGTGTTCTTGATCATTCTACTCAACCTAGTTTTGTGTTGAAGCTGGTGATTT
Organism: Chamaecyparis obtusa; assembly: GCA_027943335.1. Classification (NCBI taxonomy): domain Eukaryota; kingdom Viridiplantae; phylum Streptophyta; class Pinopsida; order Cupressales; family Cupressaceae; genus Chamaecyparis; species Chamaecyparis obtusa. Next base: position 318,723 of record BSBK01006314.1, read on the forward strand.
ATGTGACCACTTTGACAGTGTATTTATGATGTCATGATGTGTTGTAAGAACTGGAAATTGACCTTTATAACTTTTTAGAACCTATGTGGTTCTTTATGATTGTGAGCATAGTAGAGGTTAAATAGGTGCATTTTAGGGGAGTGGGTTACAATAGGGGTCCAGGGCCCAAGGAGACCAGTACCAAAATAACCTATCATAATTTGTTTAATAAGTGATAACCTAATAATAAAACTTGGGAAAAACATTAAATACAAGATTGATCATTGATTCCTCCGCCATGCCTTGAGTTCCTATATAGGCCAAGGATGGGAATGGGATGATACCTAGAGATTAGGTATGATTAGAATTCCTCATCTTAATGAGATGGTATACTAGCTCTGCATGGGTCATGTTGAGGGTCTAGGGTCCAGAGTGGCCAGTCCAAGGTAACTCAACCTAATAAATGATTGAGAGTTTAGGGTCTAGAGAGATGAGTCCATGATAACTCAATTAGTTTTCCATGTGATGACACTCCCATAGTATGTAGCCTACCTCTCCTCCATATTTTTTGCATTTACCTCTGGTGTTGTGTCCTTGTTGTCTCATTTTTTACCTGGTGGTTATTTTGTGTTGTTTGGTGATTATGTACATGTTCGATATTAGGGTATTGGTATTTCGTTACATGTTGGCTATTTTGTTAGAAAGTAAAGTCCACCAAGATAACTAAGAGGGGCTAGGGTGAATCAGTTATTTGATAAAAACAACTTTTTTTAACCTTGTTATATCTAAAACATGTAATCAACATAAACAATAATCATACACAATGACACTAGATTTGTTAACTAGGGAACCTCTTGATTAGAGAGTAAACCCCGATGGGGATGGTACCCACAAAAGATGTACTTATTTGAAAATTCCTTGTGAGAGGATGGACTCTCTTAGGAGTCTTATGAAATACATTCAGTACATATCAGTCCTTGTTAGGAAATTTTGAATCCCTGTGAGGAGATTCTAACCCTGTTAGGAGTTAAGGAAGATAGAAGGACCCACTATCCAAACAACTTCATGGGTAATATCACTAAACACATTGTCCAATTGATCTTTATATTATCCAAATAGAATAATACTAATAATTACTAAACTCAACAACTTTTCTTCTCCTCTTTGAATTTGCCAAAACCGTACCAAATGCTTCACCAGATCTCACTACCAGATCTACTCACTTTGAATCATACATCAATCAATAATTCACATTATTTCACCATCACATCATCTACATCATATATCAATCAAGGAAAATAATCCTTCCTTTATATTGTGCACAATATTTCATAATTAAGTCATCCAATTAGGCTTAACTAATTACAAAATACAAAATATACACTTTACATAAGATTTCCATTATCACGTAACAATGTTGGCTTACAAACTTAATAAATCATCACAAGTGAAACCTCTAACTATGGTGACTCATCTAGGTTGCCTCTGTAATGTATTCAACAACTGTATAACTTTTCTTGACCAGATTCTATCCCTATTAGGAGATATAATCCAATTATCATAAACCACTTCTCAGGAACACTATCGGAATATAGTTTCCACTATATTAGTCATAACTGACATAAATACTTGAATTCTATTAACCATGATATTAGAACAACATATAAAACATGTACTCAACTCTGCATAACCTCAGCTATAATATGCCATGTGTGCTAAATCAAACTTTGTTTGCTACTTTGCTAAAATTTAGTATAATTAGTGTGTTGACAACAATGACAAACACATTCATGAATGTAACATGAAACTATTCCATAAATGATAGAATACTCCCCCATAGAACATATTCAACATTCATGCTAACATCTCCCCTATTAGCATTGATGGAAACATAGATGACAAACATCCAAGTTCCATGAATACCAAAATGCAATACTAATGCTCTTCTTTAACTTTTCAAATCCTCTTCATCAATCATCAAATCCCCTTCATCAATCATCAATTTTTTTTCATGAATCTTTCTCCCCCATTGACATCAATGACAAAGTAAGCATCACTATGTCAATCCATACAAGCTCAAATTTCCAAAGAGACTATTTGAAGATACTTTTTATGAAGAATCCATCATGATTCATCTCAAAACCATAAATACTCCGGATAGTTGGGCTAATACTGCTGGGTCCTTAGTTTCTTGTTGCTCTTCACTTTTTTGCACACTTTCTCTGTATCATCAGTTAGATTTTTCTCTATGTGCCCCCAAGCCAATGGATCTCCTCTTTCTGACTTCTGTCCCTTCTCATGATCAACCTAGTAGAGATCGTATTATTCATAATTTGATGTTTAATGATCAACCTTTTTTTCCATTGTCTAAGTCATTGTCATATCCTTTTGTGCATGAAGATGTGATCCATTTAATTGCTAATGATCTTCTAGTTTCTATGGCATAAAATCTAATTGATGAAATTGTTCTTGAAGAACTCCCTCCCTCTCTTTCTTCATCCCTATTTTCTCATGAGTTGGAGTCTGAGGTGGTTATTTCATCCCCGCAGAAGGATTCTGTGGATTTTGATTTTTCTCATAAATTGGCACTAGAATAGTAGACTTCTTATTCTTCTCCTATGTATGGTGCTAAAAATCCTAAAAGGACATGTTGTAAGGCATCAAATATTAATATTAGAGAAGATATAGATATTGGTATTTGATCCACTATTGTGGATATAAGTTTTCTTCTCAGGTCAAGACTAGGAGGGCTTCTCCCTCTCCTTGGATTTCATGAAGATTATTTCTTGGAATGTTAGGGGTTTGAATGCCCCTAAAAAAGGGGAAGAATCAAGAAGTTTTTGGATTCTTCTCAGGCTAATATCATTTGTATTCAAGAAACAAAGTTATCTCTGGAAGCTTATAATAAATATATTTTTAATTAGTATTATGGGGAATCAGCTCATGGTCCTTCTTTTGGTGCTTTGGGTGGTTTGTTAGAATTATGGAATCCTAAATCCATTAAGGGAAAACTCATTATACATAATTCTAATTGGCATCTTCCGAGATTTGATTGGAATGATTTCAAGTTTGTGCTCTTTAATGTTTATGGTCTAGTTACTCCTAGTGAGAATCTTAACCTGTGGGCTACTCTTTTTGATTTCATTCAGCAATAAGATGATTCTTCTATTATTATTATTATTATTATTATTATTATTATTATTATTATTATTATTATTATTATTATTATTATTATTATTATTACTATTATTATTATTATTATTATTATTATTATTATTATTATTATTATTATTATTATTAAAAAAAAATATTTTTTTTTTGGGGGTAGGGGGTGTCTCAATGCTATATCCTCCCCCAAATGAGAAACACAAAGGTAACTCAACTTCTTAAAGGATAATAGATGGATTTTCTTTGTTCATATTAGACAATGCCTTATCTAATGTTTTCCCTACTAATGTCTCATTTACTTGGACTAATAGGAGGTCACACTCTCAAATTTCCTCAAGGCTTGATAGGTTTCCTATTTTGCATGACCTTTGGGTTCAAACTTTTGATATCAACTCAGAGATTATCTCAATCGCCGAATCTAATCATTTTCCCATTTCACCCAGTTTAGTTAAAAATGGTACTGGGTTTCTTCATAGACCTTCTTCCAAGTTTGAACACATATGGTTTAATCATCTTCATTTTGTTTTTCTTCTTCGCTAGTGGTGGGTCTCCTCCCAGTTTTGTAAAGAAACTCTGATGTTTCAGCTCTATAAGAAATTGCAGTTTGTTAAATCAAAGATTATAGTTTGGTATAAGGAAATTTTTGCGAATGTCTTTCATGAGAAAGTTGAGGTTGAAAAACAACTTGAAACTATTAATGATCACATTATTAAGTCTAGCTTAGATCCTTGTGTCCTTGATAAATGTAAATCACTTCAATCTTACTAGGAACTTATTTGCTCGAGGGAGGAAATTTATTAGATACAGAAGTCTCAGGAGCTTTGGTTGAAGGATGGGGATAAAAATACAAATATTTCCATTCTTTAGCCATTATTAAAATGGCTTCTTCTTCTATTTTTAACATTAAATATTATAGTTTGGGGTATTGTCTCACTATTGCTAAGTAGATTTGTGATGATGGGGTTTGTTTTTCAAGAATCTATTAGCTCCAGTGGATCCTTCTATTGTAAATGTTGATAGTATAAATTTCCCACTAAATTTTATTCCCAGTCTTTTTTCCCAACTAGATAATGATTATCTAATGCAACCTTTTACTTTGGAGGAATTGCATGCAGTAGTTTTCTCCATGGCAGTGGATAAATCTCTAGGTCCTGATGGTTTTACTATTTTATTCTTTTAGAAGTGTTGGGATGTGATCATTTTTTATTTTCTTTTAGCTTTGGAAGAATCCATAAGGGAGGGTTTTGTTCTAAAACAATTTTACTCATATTTCCCTCATACCTAAGACTAGAATGATCCCCAAACTTTTGCTGACTTCAAACCTATTTCATTGTGTAACTCAATTTACAAAATATTCACAAAGGCTATTTATTTGAGACTTAAGTAATTAATCCCAATCATCATTTCCCCCAATAAGGTGGCTTTATTCTAGGTAGGGAGACCTCTGATGGGGATCTCATTTCTCATGAAGTTGTGCACTCTATTGAGTCTTATAATATTCCATCCTTTATTATCAAGCTTGATATGATGAAGGCATATGATAAAGTGAATTGGTTATTTTTGTTGAGAGTTCTTCGTAGGTTTGGTTTCTCAGAGAAATGGTGTAATTGGATTAGGAATTGTATTTTAGAAGCTTCTTTTTAATTTGTTATAAATGGTACACCTTATGTTTTTTCTCTACTACTTAGGGGGTTCGGCATGGGGGTCCTATTTCCCCCTTTTTGTTTATCATTATGGAAGAAGCCTTTAGTAGAACAATTCAAGCTCAGCATTACTTAGGTCTTTGGAAAGGGGTGCATATTCCTAACACTCATATTTTATTACACATAATCTCTTTGCAAATTATACTTTTTCTTTCAAAGTTCAACTATTCAGGAAGCTAAAAATATTAGAAAAATCCTTAATGATTATTCAACTGAGTCAGACCAGGTTATTAATCTATTTTTTATAGAGAAAGCAGCAAGAGGTTGCTGGCCCGTGGTACAGGGAAGACTAAGAGCATATTAAAATCACATTAACAACACTAGCATCGCAGTAGATAATCAATGGAGTAACAATATCTAGTCTACCTCTATAAAAAAAAAAAACTTGTAGATCCTTATCAAAAATAGCAATCCAGGGTTATAGTTTAACCAAAAAGCCTTGAACATAATAACTATAAACTACCTCACAGGGCTAAACCAAAGTCTTAAATTCTTAACCACATAACAAAAAAATACAAAATAAAACTTGGGACCTATGGGCCCGAGACAAGACAGCAACAACATGGCACTAGCAATAGTTAGGTCCTCTAACCTAGTCACTTGGACATCAAGGTGGCGGCTCATTCTTCTTGTAGAAATAAGAAGAGGTCCTTGTTGTCCTCAACAGCTTCGAGCTTACCACCATCAATCTTTTCCTGTACATTACATAGAGTCACCTTGATACGTGCATCACTTTAAGGGAAAACTTATTGGAGTCAGCAATGCAGGCCTTGATTTTCTTAATATCCTTCTTGAGACTGAGGATCTCATTGTCTAGCTCAGTGAATTTATGCTTGAGGGATCCTTTGAAACCTCCATTCTTAGCCACAACCATGGTAGCATGGTCAGTGTGGGGGGATTTGACTTTTTGTGTGTGGGGACATTGCGGGCTCAGGGTATTGCTGTGAGGGATTTCACTCACCATGGGTGGGGGATTCGTAGGAGTGTTGGCATACCTAATGGGGCTCAAATGCTCGACCGAGGAGCCCTTATTCGACCCAAAGGAGCCAGGGGTATCCATATTGATGAAGGGTGCTCCCCTTAATACCACAAACACAAAACAGAAAAAGAGAAACAACAACAATAATATGCAAGAACAGAAAAATTGGCTTCTTATTATCTCCACAAATGTGGAATTACAAACTTTCAGAATTACAATATGCAAAGCCACATGGGCATTCCCTTACAATATTTTGTAGGACAAAGCCTCGAACTATTACCCAGAACTATTCTGAACTGCCTAAGAAAATAATACAGCCTTCCTTATATAGCCAATTATCCACCGCCTGGGAAGGTTCCAAAATTTTAGCCAATAAGGCCGACCAAACATACAATTATTTTATTTTACATTTTATTACATCATAGTCGGCTCAAGATAACCTTTGAAACCCAAATTTTTGACCTCATCTGGGGCCTCTAAAGCCTTCAAAACTGAGTTCAAAGTTTCTCTACCCTGCTGCCAATACCAAAAATCTTCAATATCTTCCAATATACACTTGATCTGGCAATGAAACTTTACTGGTAGACTTACATGACCAAAATGAACCTCCAAGAAAGAAATCAGATCATTCTGAGCACATACAAAAATTACCAAAAATAGTAACTTTCCATAAATAGCAGCTCTGCACTAAAATAGCCCTTATTGAATATAAAAATAAAAATATTTTTGGGTGATGCAAGATTGCTCTTACACCTAGGATGCTCCTGCATTAGACACCTAGGGTAATTTGAGAAGTGACCCTATCACGACTCAGGCATGCAGAGGAAAACCAAGATGGTTAACCTCCTCCTTTGTTAGCCACGATGAATCTTCTACAGGTCATCCTTTCCATTTGACCAAATACTCTTCATATGTCCTATTCCTTGTGCTTCTACCAACATGACTATCCAGTATGTCTTCGATCTCCTTAGTGTCTGAACTAGTTGCTGGAATACTCCACTGTGCTGTTGTGATCTCATCTTCAACACCTCCTTCATGATACTCTGTCAGATCTGAAATGTTAAACACTGGTGAAATATTCAGCTCACTAGGCAATTCTACCTCATATGCATTTCCTAAATCATGCTTCTTCAATATCTTACATGGTCCAAACTTCTTCATTTTCAACTTGTTATATGTAGCAACTGGAAACTGCTCCTTCCGCAAATGAATGATGACTTCATCACCAACCTGAAATTCCTTATACCTCCTTTTCTCATCTGCCTTAGCCTTATACTATGCGTTCATCTTGGTAATATGCTTCCTCACCTCCCCATGGATGTTCTTCAAATGTTCTGCAAAATCCTCAGCCTTAGCACTACTTATTTCTCCTTTATCTATCTTTCTCAACTCAGATGCATTTCTTGGACTACTTCCATATATAATCTGGAATGGTGATTTACCAGTGCTCCTGTTGACATAATTATTGTATGTAAATTCTACCTATGGTAAAATCAAATCCCATCCTGTTGGCTTATCCCCAACCAAACATCTCAGTAGATTTCCCAAACTCCTATTCACCACCTCTGTCTGTCCATCAGTCTGTGGGTGATGTGATGAACTGAACTTCAAATCTATCTTCAACTTCTTCCATAATGTTCACCAGAAATATGCAACAAACTTAGTGTCCCGATCTGAAACTATGGTCTTTGGCAAACCATGAAGTCTCACTACTTCTCTGAAAAACAATTCTGCTACATGAACATCATCAGTAGTCTTCTTCCAGGGAATGAAATGTGCCATCTTTGAAAATCTGTCAACTACTACAAAAATTGAATCATGTCCCCTCTGTGTCCTCGATAAACCAAGAACAAAGTCCATACTGATATCCTCCCAAGGCTTCTCTGGTATAGGCAATGGCTGGTACAACCCTATATTCTGCTTCACTCCTTTCGCCATTTGACATACTCTACAACTCTGTACAAACTTCTTCACATCTTGCTGCAACTATGACCAATAATAATTCTCACTAACCAAACCAAGGGTTTTATCACGACCAAAATGTCCAGCCAATCCTCCGCTATACTTCTCCTTGATGAGATTCTCCCTCATAGAACTTCTTGGAATGCACGACTGACTCTCTTGGAATAGCATATCATCCCGGATGATGAAATCCAACCATTTCATCTTGTCTAGAGTAACCGGTTCTGTACAAGCTTTCCAAGCTTCACCAAAATCAGGATCCTCTAGATACAAATTCTTGAGTTCCTTGAACCCAACCACTTCAATCTACATTTCTATCAGCAATAGTTGCCTTCTGCTAAGAGCATCTGCAACCCTATTATACTTTCCACTCCTATGTTTCAAAACAAATGTATAACTCTGCAAAAACTCAACCCATTTCAAATGCCTCTGATTCAACTTTCCTTGACTATTCAAATATTGCAAAGCTTGATGATCAGTATACAAAACAAACAACTTAGGAAGTAGATAATGTCTCCACTTCTTTAATGCCTGAACTATAGCATAAAATTCCTGATCATAAATAGAATATTTTCTCTTGGCATCATTTATCTTCTCACTGAAATAAGCAATAGGTTTACCTTCTTGGCTCATAACAGCTCCTATTGCAGTACCACTAGCATCACAATCTACTTGAAACACCTTATTAAAATCTGAAAGTGCTAAAACAAGTTCTTCTATAACTTTTTGTTTCAACAATTGAAAACTCTTTTCTACCCCATTAGTCCACTTAAACTCTTTTCTATCCCCTCTCATTGTTTTAGTCAAGGGTCCACAAATACTGCTAAAATTTCTGATAAACTTTCTGTAAAAGCTAGCTAGACTATGAAAAGATCTTACCTCAGTAGCACTCCTTGGAGTAGGCCATTCAAGGATAACTTGTACCTTCTCTGGGTTCATTTTTAGACCTTCTCCTAAACTACAAACCCCAAATACACCAACTCTTTCTTCAAAAAATTGCACTTCTTCAAATTAATTAGCAATTTCTCTTCTCTCAACTTTTCAAATACCATACGAATATGCATCATATGCTCATCCTATGTCTTACTAAAGATCAAAATATCATCCAGGTAAACAATGAAAAACTTACCCAGAAATTCTTTCAGAACCTCGTTCATGAGCCGCATGAAAGTGCTCGGTGCATTGGTTAGCCCAAAAGGCATGACTAACCACTCATATAGTCCTTCCTTTGTCTTGAAGGTAGTCTTCCATTCATCTCCTTCTCTGATCTAAATTTGATGATATCCACTCTTCAGATCTATGTTTGAGAAATACACAGCTCCACTCAAACAGTCCATAATATCATCTATTCGTGGCAATGGAAACCTGTACTTGATTGTGATCTTGTTTATTGCCCTAGAATCTATACACATCCTCCATTCTCCATTCTTCTTTGGTGCTAATACCGTTGGTACAGCACAGGGACTCAGACTCTCACGGATCAATCCTTTCTATAACAGTTAATGTACTTGTCTGTTCAACTCCTCACTTTCTGCAGGTGTCATTCTGTGTGCTGCCTTATTCGGCAAGCTCGCTCCTGGGATCAAGTCCATCTGATGACTGATCTTCCTGACTGGTGGTAATCCATCAGGCACATTATCGGATACAATATCCTGAAACTCATTCAACAAATCTGCAACTTCTATAGGAACATCTTCTACTTCCTCTTTACCAGCTTTTGGAATTAAAGCAAAACATACATGCTCATGCCTCATACCATCTAGGAAATTTCTTCCATCAAGAAAAGTTATCCTTGCATTACCACATACCTTTTCTTCAGTCTCCTTCAATGGTTTTAGCTTATGTCAAACACAAGCTGCCATGGTCTACCCAACAACATATGACATGCATCCATAGATATGATATCACACAATACCTCATCTTGGTATCTGCCAATCTTAAACTTCACTAGGCATTGTTCATTGACCATGACCTTGTGGTCATCCTGTACCCGGGCAATCCGATATGGATGTGGGTGTTTCTGTCTCTTGAGCTTCAACTTTGTCACCATCTCTTCTGACACCAAATTGTCAGTGCTTCCACTATCAATAATCACATCATAACATTTACCTTCACACTTGCACCTAGTGTGAAACAGGCTCCTCCTTTGCTCAGGTTCATTCTCACCACTCAACAGGACTCTTCTCTTGATCAACGTTTCTCCTCTTTTAGCATCTTCAAAATTTGATGATCTGGCATCTTCATCTACATGTGCAACTCTAGCCTGGCCTTCTTTTCTCCTATCTGTTCTGCCTTGGCACTGAGGACATTCAAATGCTCTATGACCTTCTTCTCCATAGTGAAAACATCTTCCACGAAAGCCACCTCTTCCAGATCCTTGTCCTCTCCCTCTTCCTCTCTGATCTCTATTATTCTGATCCTGGAAGCGATTGGAATTATTTCCTCACTAATTTTGACTGCTACTAGCCTCATCCTTCTTTTTCAGATCTTCATTTCGGCCACCATGTGACCATCCACCAGATCGTCCACTGCGACCTCTTCCGTTTTGTCTGCTCTCAAACTTCTTGTTCAGCTTTTCCTCTACTTTTAGGGCAAATTGGTATGCCTCCTCAATACTGTTCATTCAAACTAGATTCAACTCCTCTTGAATGCTTGGCCTTAACCCATTAAGGTATTGAGAAACTTTCTCCTTATCAGCTTTGGCATGGCCTGTTCTGATGAGGGGTCGATAGAACTCCTCTGTATACTCCTGAACAGATTTTCCTGCTTGCTTCAAACTTTGCATTTTCTTCAATAGGTCAAGCTCATAATCAACAAGAATGAACTTTCACTTCAATTTTTCTACCATCCAATCCCATCTTGTGATTTTATCTTTCCCTCTTCTATTTCGCTCTAATTGAATTTCTTGCCACCAGATCTTCGCATGACCTTTCAGTCTGGCCTTCCCAAATTTGACCCTATCAGGATCCTCAACATCTTCATACTCAAAATACTCCTCACATTCATTGATCCAGTCGATCAATTCCTCTAGGTTAAGATTTCCAGAAAATGTAGGAACCTCAATCTTAGGTCTTTTCCCAATCTTGGAAATCGCCCGAAAAAGTCTTTCTTCCTCCTGGTTCACAATTTCAGCTTCTCCTTCTTGATATTCTTCTTTGGCTTCATCCTCACTTTCATCTCTGACATTAAGATTCATTCCTCTGTGAATCTCTTCTTGCAATGCTCGCACTTGTCTCTGCAGCTTTCTAACCTCAGGTGTTACAACACCAACTCTTCCGCCACGTTCCCTTCGTGGAGGCATTTTCACGATGCGCACTGAAGCCCTAGCCACGGTCCTGGTGCAAACTGCCTCACAGTCGGCAATCTATTTACACACTCAAGAACTCCTGCTCTGATACCACTTGATGAAGGGTGCTCCCCTTAATACCACAAACACAAAATAGAAAAAGAGAAACAACAACAATAATATGCAAGAACAAAAAAATTGGCTTCTTATTATCTCCACAAATGTGGAATTACAAACTTTCAGAATTACAATATGCAAAGCCACATGGGCATTCTCTTACAATATTCTGTAGGACAAAGCCTCGAACTATTACCCAGAACTATTCTGAACTGCCTAAGACAATAATACAGCCTTCCTTATATAGGCAATTATCCACCGCCTAGGAAGGTTCCAGAATTTTAGCGAATAAGGCCGACCAAACTTAGAATTATTTTATTTTACATTTTATTACATCATAGTCGGCTCAAGATAACCTTTGAAACCCGAACAGAAATTTTGAAGAAAATTATTTTTCACCATTTTAGGTCGCCCAACTTCCAAAGATCATAAGTCATCACCAGTTGACCCGATCGGCTATTATAACCCCATTTCAAAAATGCCACGAAGTGCTCTACAGGCTTGACTAGCGCAAGCGTGTGTCACCCAAATTTTTGACCTCTTCCGGGGCCTCTAAAGCCTTCAAAACTGAGTTCAAAGTTTCTATATGCTGCTGCCAATACCGAAAATCTTCAGTATCTTCCAATATACACTTGATCTGGCAATGAAACTTTACTGGCAGACTTACGTGACCAAAATGAACCTCCAAGAAAGAAATCAAATCATTCTGAGCACATACAAAAATTACCAAAAATAGTAACTTTCGATAAATAGCAGCTCTGCACTAAAATAGCCCTTATTAAATATAAAAATAGAAATATTTGTGGGTGATGCAAGATTGCTCTTACACCCAGGATGCTCCTGCATCACATATCCTTTGAAAGCACCATGTCCTTAGAGGTCATTTCCTTGAGTCATCTTTTACATTTTTCTTTAGCAATTCTATTGGATCATGAGACAGTATCACCCATTTCCACCTCTAACCCAATCTAACTACCTGAATTTTTCATTTCCTTTAGCCTCTTCCCAGCCTTAGGGGTTCTATCATCCACCATCTTATCTTTTGCTTCCAGGGATTCAAAAACATGGGAATCCTCTAATTCATCCAACCTTTCGAAGGGGTTCTGCACACACCTCTTAATACCCTAAAGTCTTTTTTTTTTTTAATACCCTAGAGATTATTCAAGAGAAGATTGTGTCTTTTTTAGGCTTCTCCTTGGATTCCCTCCCTTCTACTTATCTTGGGATCCCTTTTTATGGGCCAAATTAAACCTTCTTATTGGAATAATGTCATGACTAGGCTGAAAGGTGGAATTTCTTCTTGGAAGGATATATGGTTATATTTATTTGGTAGAATACTGCTTGTTAATACCGTATTCGTAGCTATCCCTAATCACTATATTTCTATTTATCAAGCTCCCAAATGTTTTATTTCTCAAATTGAAAAAAATATCAGGTCTTTCTTATTGAAAGCCAACATGTTTAAGGAAAAAAAGATTCCCTTGGTTTCCCTGAATAAATTAACTCTTAGTAAAGATGAGGGTGGCACTGCTCTATTTGATATTTCCATAAGGAATAAAGTATTTGGGGGTAAGCTTCTATGGAATATGTATGCCAAGTCTTCATCTTTGTGGTGTTAGATTCTGCATGCCAAGTATCTAGATTCTACTAATCTATCTATGATTTTTACAATCTCTAACCCCCCAACTGGATCATTTGTTTGGAATTTCATGATGTCTTCTAGGAATGTGGTTTCATATTATATTTCATATAAAGTTCATTATGGTGATTAGATATCCTTTTGGAGTGATTCATGAAATGTTCTTCCTCCTCTCAGTTCTATAGTAGCTCTTGAAGATTCTATAGACATTTTCACTTATCATTGGGGATCTAAATTGGTTAATTATATTGATTATGTAGATATCATTTCTCATAAATTCTATTGGAAGGATCTTTCTCCTTTGCCTCATTCTCCTTTGTAGATGCTCACATTTACTACAATCCTTGAATCTTGAGTTGTTTATCCCTCCCCTTCCAAAGATAAGATATTATGGTTTCCTTCTAAATTAGGTAACTATTTAGTTAAAGAAGGTTATAAGGCTATTCAACATATCGATAACCAGTCTTTGTCTCTAAGGGCTTATTCTTTTTTATGGAATAGTTTAGTCATTCATCAGGAAGGTGTCTTTTCCTAGATTTCTCTTCAATATAGAATCCTCACTAGTGACAGATTGTCTCGCTTGCAAATTGCTTCCCCTTTCTCTTATGTCTTGTGTCATAAATTTGATGAAATTGTAGATCATTTCTTTACTCATTGTACTTTTACAGCCCACTGTTGGTCTTTTGTTGTAAGTTATTAATTGCATTTCCCCTACCTTTCTCAATTTGGGACTTGTTTCAATCTTGGACAACCTTGTTCTCATCATCTCTTTTACTTGTATTTGGTTTTTCATTGCTCTTTTGTTATCTGGTCAATTTGGTGGGAGTGTAATAAGCGTATTTTAAGAAAAAACCATTTCAGTTGTGTCTCATGTGCTCACTATAATTAAAAAATCAATTTCAGAACAAGTAAATTCTTATGTGCAATCTTATTTTAAACCCAATGCTAAAGTATCTTTTTCAAACATTTTTTTTAATTTTTAATTAGAAATTAATTTTAATCCCTTCTTCAGTTTTCCCTAGAATTGGAAAGGCTTCTATTGAGAGGGAAATATTAAATGGAATCCCCCTTATTTGGCTTTTTATAAGCTAAATTTTGATGGTTCTTCTAGGGGGAGTCCAGGTGACTCAAGGATAAAAGTGTTTCTGTGTGATCATCTTGGCCAAGTCATTTCTGTCAAATCTTTATCTATTCTTCCAGGCTCCAATAACATGGTTGAAGCCCGAGCTTTGTTGGAAGGTTTGGTTTTGGAAAAAAAAATTAAAATTCTTAATGTTCATGTTGAAGGTTATTCTTCTCTTATTATTAATTCTTCTCTTGTAAATATAAATCCATTGTTAATTGGAGTATTAAATATGTACTCAAGAAAAATTAGATTTTGCTTGATTGTTTTGACAATTTAACTATCTCTCATGTGTATAGAGAAGGTAATGCTCTAGATTATTTCTTAGCTAACACGGGTTGTTCCAATTTAGAAATTGATTCCTTGGTGGATGAATGTGATTTAGAGATGTATCCTCTTCTCCTGGGTATTATTTGGAAAGAGTCTGCTACCTAATAATTCTCTCTTGAACCCCATATAGTTGCATACATATGTGTACTTCTTACATTTTGCATAGCAGCTTATATTGATATGCAATATGTAGTATATGCTATTCTAACATGTGTGTGTATAGGTGCATGAGGAAGGACTAATTCAGTATTCCCTTTTGTTATATTCTTTTTCTTTTAGGTTTGTGGGTAAGGGTGTGTTTTGCATTGTGTCTCGATTGCTCTTCTAGGACTTTTTCTCTTTCCTGTTAGATGGGATTGGTTTCTTTATGACTCTATCATGTTATCCTTTTGGGGTTTGGCTGATTTTTATTCTATAATGAGTCTCATTCTTTTTTATCTATGTCATCATTTTGGGTCATGAATTGGTTGCATTTTTTGGATTTTGTGGAGATTGTGCTAGTTATGTGGTGTTGGGCATATGTACTTTGGCAAGTGTGTTCTATTTCAATTTGGTCATAGGCTTAACTTCATTTATATTGATTTATTATTTATTAATAACACTATTGTATTCATGCACTTAGCTTCTTCTTTCAATTAAGGAATTTTAATGTTTCCTTTATTTGAGCTTTGGTTGCTTTATTTTCTATGGTATTGCGCTCATCCCGAATGTTGACTTTCAGTGCTATGATGGAAGGTTGGTTTGTTTGCAATTCCCTTCATATGGGACACTATCCTTGAAACTACAGATTACTATTTGATTTTGAATATTGGGAGAAACCCTTTTTTGGGCATATCAATGATGATATTTTGGTTTCTATGTTTGTTCATGATCGACCTCAATTTTGAAGTGCTATTAGGAGAATTGTGGGTGAGGACATTTTATTTTTGCTCAAAAATCCTATGATCTTTCCTTCATAAGTCCTATCTATATTTCTCTCTAACTATTTTGATCTTTTACAATCTCTATTTCATTTGGAAGTTCTTATAAATAAATTTGTCAAACCTAATTATTTAGGCATACACAAATTATGGAGAGCTCTAAACAACTATGATTTGTGGAATGAGGCAACTTTGGTTGGTAATTTGTTCCACCATCATGCTTTTATTAACAACCATCCAGTCTTTTCTATATATGTGAACATCAAAAAGGCTTTCAAGCATCATAATTTTAGTCATGTGAAATTGACATTATAGCTCCATGGTAGATATTTGAGCTCAAATGATGTCAATAGTATTCATTCTATGGTTTTCACTATGTTGGACCTACTTGAGTATGATGTTAGTCATGTTGTTCTTCCTACTATGGTTGAGCCTCTTCAACAAACTGTTCCTGACCATTTTTCTCATGGTTTTGATCTTAATGCTGTTTTTGAGAATCTTGTTGTTGATTACTTCCATTTGGGTTTGGTTGATTTGTCCCTAGCACCCATGGTGGATTAATTGCAAGTCTTGGCTTATTTTGGTTTTGGCCAACTTGCCTCGTTCAGGATATATGGTCTTCATTCTTTATCTTTGAGAAGCATAATTGGCTCTTTCATCTATTTGTATTATTGGCATAAGGCCTCTTAGTTTATTCTCAGCTAGTTGTTAGATTTAGTAATTGTATTTTAGCCTTTGGCTAGTTGGGTGGGTTTTAGCATAGTTCTCTCCTATAGGCTTCTTATTCTCAAATTATATCTTTGGGGTAAGGCTCCCTTTTGTATTTATGGGCAAGGATCAATTTTTTCTTTCTAGTCTTTTTTTTTGTGAGCCTTTTGAACTAGTTAATATTAATATAATATATTAAGTGGCACTGCCACCTTTTTCAAAACAACAATTTTTTTTATTAAATTATATATTTTAAATATGCTAGGGATTTTAATTTAATTAAAGAGAATTGATATCTAAATGAAAAATGGAGTTAAGTGATTTTAATGTTGAGTTGTATATTTAGAAAACACTTTATTAAGAAACTAGAATTTTACCTTTTAAAGAAAAAGTTGAGTTAAAATGACTTAACTATAGGAAAATTGAATAAAAAGTAATTGTTTTTGTATTTTAGAGTTGAGTTCATCTTGTTTTTGGGGTTTCATGTTTTGAAACCCTAGCTTGATAGGTTTTCTATATTAGAGGCTTTTGGTCATTATTAGGGATAGGTTTTATCAGGTTTGAAGGATTCTCTCTTGGCATTTTTGGGAGTTTTATAGGTTTTGGTGTGATTTTAGAGTTTAAATAATTGTTTGAAAGCTTGGAGTATTTTGGAAATTTGATTGGTTTTGTAATTTTAGATTAGCCGGTGGAACTAAGGTAGGGTTTGAAACCTCTGCAGCTTTTATTTTCAAAATATTGTTTACTTCATGTTCACAATATTATTGAAGGGTTTTGAATTGAAAGATTTCATTATTTTTACTATTTGACATTTTGGATTTGAAAGGTTTTGTGGCTTTTGTTAGAATAACTGAGTTGAGGGGGTAGGCAGGGGGGGGGGGGGGGTGAATCAGTTAGATCAGTTATCCTACATTCCCAAATACAAAGATGTACCTTATAAAATAATTACAACAAATTATGCAACCCGGTAACATAAATATTAATCTGTCTGTTCATTTTACTGATTACTAGTTAAATAAATAAGTATGATTACTGACCAAATCAAGTATGCAATATGTAAAGTATGATATCAAGAAAATCATCACAAATAACACATAACACAATGATTTAATGTGGAAACCCTATTATGGGAAAAACCACCTAGGACTAGTAACCCAAAATAATTCACTCTTCTGAAGTGAGCTCGATGAAGAGCCAACCCTATTAAAGGTTACACATACATTGTTAGGTGTGACCTTGTTAGAGGATTTAGCACTAATAGTTAAATTTTGACCAGCATTCACTATGGGCTCAGTAAGATAACAATGTCCATTCTCTGAATGACATGCGGTAGAATATAAGACTGTTAAGTCCACTTGGTTAAGAGATTTTCTAAATCAATGGTGAAACTGATACAGTATGATATGATTCAAATATAACTCAATTGCAGATATTCAGATCTCTGCTAAGCCCATACAAATCCTCTAATCAATAATCAAATTCACTTCTTCAATATTCATCAGCTTATTGTCACTTGGTAAATAGTTCTTTGACACTTGGTTAACTTTGTACTTCGGTTCTTTCACTAACCAATCTAATTAGGTATGCATTAATAGTCTTCTTCCTCCAACATAGTTTCAAAAATGAAACTTTTGTCTCTTAAATAGACAAGTAAACCATTTTCAATTCAGCCATTATATTTTTCCACTTAATCTCCTTCATCCATTTTGCCTCTTAAACCTTCCTCGATAGATGTGTCATTAACTTGTTTCAATCTCATCCTTTAGATCCTCTCCATTTTTTGTTAGCCATGCATCTTATAACAAACTTCATCTTTAACCTTGAAATCATAATAGTAACTAGCTCATCAAAATTAGTCAGTTGTTCTTAACATTTAATGTTTTCATCCACATTCAGTTAACATGGAAATTCATTGGCAATAACTAGTTAAACTAGCTCAGTTGATATTGTTAGTTGGTATACACTACACTAGCTCAGTGTATACAGAAATATTCAATTATCGAGCACATTATCTTTTTCAATTTCATTTCTCTTCTTCATAATAGATTAATGTAACATAATCAAATCAATAGTATGAAGCCATAAACTCATCAATAAGTTTCCCAATGTTTTCCTTATCCTTATCTGTCATATCAATCTTTTTCTCATGTAGATATCTCATTTCTTCATCTTTTCTTGCTCTGACAAATGTTCAGATGTTTGTAACTAACATGATAAGTACTGTCAAGACTATTTGACATCAATGACAACATATTGACTGATTTAATCATCTTACATAATCATTTTAGTGATTGGTGATCTCTAATCACTGGTTCTACAATTCATTAAAATATTCAATCAATTGTAGTTCATCAATCTATCCCTTTGGCATTGATGGCAACACAAGCAATATGAAAATATGTCATGCACATACCAAACATGTATTCTACAACTATGTAAGAAAATGTTGTAGCTTGGTAAGCTCAAATTTAATATGTTTAATCACTACAAAACATAACAACATTACAAGTGTAGAGTCTCCCTGTGGATTTGATCTTTTAGCTTTTTAATTCCTTTTGTTCTCAGGAACAAATATTCAAGTGTCTCCCTTTTTGTGTGTTCTCAGTAACTGATTTATCATGTAACTATCTCTATTTTCATATTCATTCTCTCCCTTTGACAACAATGCCAAAGAAAACATACAAACATCTCTGCAACAACCAAGTATTTATGTTGTTCAGTTCATATCATGTACCTTTAGTGTACAGATAAACAAATTTTTATTCCATCTTCTACAATCTTTCACAACCTTAGACATAGTCCAAAGTGTGAGCTATGTGCATCAACATGAATGATCTTCTGATAAGTGTAGGTTGATGCAACCTCTAGATCACCTCAGTGACTGGTGGACAGGGGACGGACCCCAAGTCTAGTTCTCAAATATTCAAATGTGTGCTTTGGTAATGGTTTAGTAAAGATGTCACCAAGTTGTTCCTTAGATGTTACAAATTCCAGTTGTACTTTCTTCTCTTGAACTTGTTCCCTTAAGTAGTGATACTTAATAGATATATTCTTTGTCTTCAAATGCATCACATGATTCTTTCAAATGTTGATAGCACGAGTGTTGTCACAATATATAATCACCGGGTCAATGATTACCTCATTCATTCCTTCCAACACTTGTTTGATCTAGGCTTATATTTGAACAATTTGCAGCAGCAAGAACATACTCTGCTTTAGTAGTGGACTGAGAAATGCAAGTTTGTTTCTTGCTAACCCAAGTCACAATCCTTTCCCTAAAAAGAATGGTCCACCGGTTGTGCTCTTCCGGTCATCTATGTTTCCAGACCAATCTGCATCTGTGTAAACTTTAAGTTTAAATTTTCCTTCCAATGTGTTCCATAATCCATAGTCCTCTATTTTCTTCAGGTATCTCAAGATTCACTTTACAAAAACCATATGTGAATCTTTAGGATTGGCAGAAAATCTTGCCGCAATCCCCACTGCATGTTCTATATCAGGCCTATGGTGTATGACATATATCAGTTTACCAATCATAGATTGGTACCCAGTCTGATTTACCTCAGTAGATTCATCATCCTTTGTCAATTTCCAGCCAGGCACCATCCATGTTCCCATAAGTTTAAGTTTAATTATGTGAGAATAAATTCTAGTATTATTATTGTCACTAGTAAAAACAATAAATTTAAAAATTAAAACATAATAAATAAAAATAAATAAATAATTTTATTTTGAAAAAATGTGTAGGTCACCACTTCCCCCACATCTCCCACAGTTCACGAGGGAGAACACTTGGGGCTATGGGGCTTGTGGAGCCTGTGTCGATCTCATGTGAAATGTATGGCCCACATGCCTTATGGTCAGTAGTACCTCCGTGAGAGGAGAGGGGCGTCGTGGGGGATCTCGCTGGACTATGACCCCGTTGGGGCCACCCCTTTATATTTTATTTTATATATTTTTAATATATGTATGTCTATATATGTCTATATATATATATATATAGACATATATATATATATATATAGACATATAGACATATATATATATATATATATATATATAATATATATATATATATATATATATATATATATATATATATATATATATATATATATATATATATATATATATATATATGTCTATATGTCTATATATATATATATATATGTCTATATATATATATATATATGTCTATATATATATATATATATATGTCTATATGTCTATATATATATATATATATATATATGTCTATATATATATATATATATATATATTATATATATATATATATATATATGTCTATATATATCTATATATATAGACATATATATAGACATAGATATAT